>RJWK010049981.1:0-16431 GCA_004363435.1 Platanista minor | reverse complement strand
TGTCCAGTTTTCCAGAGCAGCTTCCGGCAGTGCACTGTGAACAGTCTCTCTGGTGCCTGAAAGGGAGCTCGTCCCCAAGCCCGGTGAGTCTTCTCAGGCAAATGTGGCTAAAGGGGCTGCCTTCTGTCTCAAGGCAGTCCTGTCCCTCCCTTCCTCCAGCACAGGAACTGGGTAGCAAAGAACCCGGCTGAGGAGGAGGAAGTGGAGGAGGAAGAAGAGAAAATGGAGAGAGCGCTGGGTGCTCTCCACCCATTTCTTGGCGCCCAAGAAGCTTAAGGTCGTTCACTCATCATCTCATTCACTCAGTCACGCGCTTGTTGGTTAAGTTCCCGAGCGGGGCCCATTGTGGAAACTGGACACACGAAACTAAGAGAAATTGTATTTCCCCTTTTGGGGTTCACAGTCCAGAGGCAAAGATCTCCCATACACGGAACGGAATGATGTCCTGCAATGTGCGATCGACTCATTCATTCACTGATCATCCACCATGTGGTGGATGTTGCTCTAGGCTCCGGGATTGTGCCTTCAGAGGGTGTTCGGGGAGCTCCCGGAAGGGTGGGGCATACAACTCATCACCTCGGAGTCTCCCCTGCCTGCCTCCCCGACACCCAGTTAAAGGTGGGAACCCTGTAGTCAGAATGCTGTTCTGCCCCTACCACCAATGAGCGACCCCGTCCCCCCGTGGGGTGGTGGCCTGTGGAGGGGGCCTGGCCCTGCAGTGGGCTAAGAGGCCACACTGACCTTGAGGGTGAGTTCCCCGTGGGATACAGACAAGCAGTGGCCATATTCTTATTGCAAAGTTAACATGAGACCTAGACAAGTTTGAGATGGGGGGCGGCGGGTGGATGACGGTGATGGTGAGAACTATTTGCAACTCAGTGACAATATCTTTATTTGTGGTGAAAGAGGACACTTAAATCTCCATTTACAAATGTCATAGGATGGCATTTTCCAAACTGGGTCTGAAGAATACTGGTTTCTCTATAGAAATATTTTTTAAAATGTCTTATGTTTTATGTTAATTTTTCATCTGTCAGTTAAATAACATCCAAGTAGCTTTCTTTTAATTGCAGAACTGCTCAGTGCCTTGGCTGTCATGAAGCACAGTGTGAATCTCCAAGGATGCAGAGATTTTCAAACTTGCTTGTGTAGGACCTATTGAATTTGGGGAGTCTCTCAGTGTTCAGGAGAATATAGGTTGTGAAATGTAGCTCTGATGTTTTGGGAAGTTTCGGAATACTGTGGCTTATGATGGTGTGTGTTCCCTGAATTGCCCTAGAAAGAAACGTGTATTAGGTGCTTAACAGATGTGCAAGACAAGAAGATCTGGGCCTTTGCAGAACCTCGAAAAGCAGTTATCTGAAGGCAGAGATGGGGTGGCTTTTCTTCAGTTCCCTTTTATCAACAATCGGGGACCCTTAATTCTCTGCCTTTGCTCAGACTCCACACAGTGGATGGCAGTGCCTTTCCAATGCTCTGCCAGCAGCCATGCCTGTCCTGTAATCCTCACGTGACTGGAGAGGCCTCAGTGGCACAGATGGTCATTTATGTGCATCCCCTGCTGTGGCCTGCTCTAAGAGCAGGGACATGCCCCAGGATGTTTGCAGCATGCTGCTTCTCTGACTTTCCTGGAAGTATCCTTCCAAAGATAAAAGCCCCATGCTGATGGATCCAAGGCTGGGGGCTTGGTCTGAGCCCTAGACTCTGCACTCACTGTTGGAGTAGAGAGGGTGCACACGTCTTCATCAGGTAGACACTCTCTCTAACAATGGCGACTTCATGCGTCATCT
Organism: Platanista minor; assembly: GCA_004363435.1. NCBI lineage: Eukaryota > Metazoa > Chordata > Mammalia > Artiodactyla > Platanistidae > Platanista > Platanista minor. The sequence continues at coordinate 14,641 of RJWK010049981.1, read as the reverse complement.
GTAGCTCAGAGATTTACATGTGTTAGAACGGATAGGCCCTCAGAGGCCTTTTATATAGACCTTTCTATTTTCTAGACATGACCGTTCATAGAGATTAAGTGATGTGCCTAACCTCTCTAAACCTCAGTTTTCTGTAAAAATGGAAACTTTAGGGATGAGGAACTAATTATGAATACTCACATTTTGTCACAGAATATCTTCCATGTTATCTCATTTAATCTTTGCAGTGGCAATCTGATATAGATATCATTGATTGCTCCATCTTCCAGAGGAGGAACCCAAAACTGAGATTGCCCCTTGGTCCAAATTCCAGTTAGTGAGTGATGGAACCAGCGTTTTCAATGCTTTAGCTCAAGCTCTTGTCACCCCACCATTCCACAGAGAAAAGATTTGTTTTAGAAATTCTTGACTTGGTGTTTTAAGAAAAATCTTTGAGGAGGGACAAGGTTCAGCTATAGTATATAAACCAGGGTCAACTGTTCTGACTTTTAGCTGTTGCTGGTCTGCCCACAGTAGATGAGATAAACTGAGTTATGTGAGAAAGAACAGCCCACAGTTATTGATCATCAAGGGCTTACTAGGAGCCCAGCTTTGTTCAAAACACTTTAAAGGAATAGGAACTCTAATTCTCTCAACGACCCTGAGGAGGAGGTATCATTATCCTAAGTTTAGAGGTGTGAAAACTGAGGCTCACAGTGGGTAATGGAATTTGCCCCAGTCAGTGGCTCAGCTTGCGTCAGAGCTATCTGACTGGGGGCATTGTCACTTCAGTGCCCCGGCTCTTGATGGCCTTTGTTTTACCTCAGCTTCTCCTGGTCTCTTGCATCATTTATTGAGCACTGACAGTTTGCCTGGTGCTGCTGGAGATGGGGGCCCTCAGGGCTGACAGTGATAGAAGTCAGATTGGCAGGAACAACTGGTATCTGGGTCTCTCTCGTCAAGACTTAGTCATTCCAGACACCCGGCCAGCCCAGAGGTGCAGAGCAAGAATGAGACCAGTAAGAGCCTAGGGCGACCAGAGGAGGAGATCTGTATCTCTCAGCTAGGTTTGAGATTTACCCAGAGCTTCACTGTGTGGGGTTTGAAGGGCACCAGGAGGGGATAAGGGGAGAGGAGAAGCAGGTTTTCTCCCTGTAACAATGGAAGTGTTTCAGGTTGGCTTTGTCCCAGTGGCACCAAGGAGAATTGCAAAATTCTCCCTAAAGGAACATACATTAGAGGGTGAAACTAGTGCTGGGCTACGACTGCTCCAGAGGGCATTGTTCGTATAAAAAGAGGGCGTGGTGATGCAGGAGGGGCCATTCACTTGGAGTCCAGTGGAAAGGGTGCCCTTGGAATTCTGCAAGCTTCCTAGTTTCTTACGAGAAAGCACGTGGTGACCTGAACTGTAATGAATCCTCCCCCGAAGACTCCCACACCCAGGTCTTGGTTAATCTTACTGGTCAACACCTCCCCGGGTTAACCTCAGAACAACTCAGTAGTGAGGAGAGGAAAAAGTACATAAGAATTGCCTATGAGCTGGAGAATGGATTGGGTCTCGGGTTATAGAGAGCATCCAGCATTACCATAGGTGCAGACTCCAGTTGATTGAGGGCAACTCCTGACTCTACACATTCCATTTATCCACGCTTTTATTTAACTGATTCATTTACTCACGCAGCAAACATTTATTGACGTTTATTAAGTGCTGCTCTGCTAGACACCCAAGGATGAAGATAAAGTGACTATGATTCCTGTTCTCAAGATAAAGGAAAAAAAATTAAAACCAGTTTGCAGATTAGAAAGAGACATTAGTAGAAAAATGTACCAGCTCCAAAGTGGATGGCAAGGAGTGTGTGACGAGGGGCAGGGCGTGGGAGGAGAATGAGGGAGAGCATTCTAGAGGAAGTTCATTAAGGGGAACCAGAGTGAAGCATACAGATGGCGGATTCTCTAGCTTCATGGGTTCTAGTTGATTCAGGCTGCTACCCGGATATGAAATGAGAAAGTACCTGTGATAGGGTGTTGTACTGATGATAAATCAAAAAGAGCCACTTTTCCAGTTTTAGGTATTAGATGATTATTTCTGGGCTGTGCTGAGGTAAAGGTCCCTTTCTGGCAGGCAGCCTAGTTACAGGTAGCTCAGGCTCCTGTGGCTGCAAAGCTGTTAGGAGTCCCGAAAGAATCCAGTTCACAAATTCATTAAAAATTACTTTTGGGCCAACATTGACCGCTTTCCTTTGCTAAGCACTGTGCTAGAAGCTTTACGTATGTTATCTGCAACCCTCACAAAAGCCCAGGAGGCAGGCCTGATGATTCTCATTTACAGAGGAGGAAACTGAGGCTGCTGGAAGTAACTGATTTGCCAGGGCTGCACAGACAGGGAAAGCCAAAAACCAAGATTCAAATTGTGTATATCTGACCCCAGTGGAACCCTACCCCTTTGGGAGGGTCAGTTTTATTTCCTCAAAAGTAAAATTCTGAGTAATCTGGGAGCGAGCTTGGTCCAAGAATAATGGTACTACAGGGTTATTTCTCCTTTTTCCCTCAGTTCAGGGGAAATATAACGTGAACAAAGTTGTCTTTGGTTTATGGGGTGATTTTTAAAAAATGATTTGGTGTTTTCCATATTCTCCAAAGGCCAGGCTTGGCTTTACCAATGGAAAATAGCAAACTTTACATGAAAAAGAAAATACAGTTATGGTAGTATTTTAATCCTGACCTATGTCCTGTAAGTTTCTAACAATGAAATTGGGAATTGGTATCTAATTGCATTTAGCTCCACAGAGGCCAAGATCTCTAGTGGAAAAAAAGTTGTCTCCCCCTACTTCAAAAGTTATTAATTCCCCCTTTACCGCTCTCATGAGAGAGGTTTTTTTGGCTGACTGGGGACTCTTTTGTTATATGATTACTTGAGATGATTAAATTCTAGTAAATGTCTTTGACAGCATCCCAAACAGTAGGTATATGATTCATTCATCTTTTGAGGAACTTCCAGGGACTTTTCTTCAATACTCACCTACCTTCTGTCTTGGGAGAGGGCATTGTGAACATATTAAAACCACACTTTTAAGTTTTGATTAATAAAATTTTAATCCTCCCATGATAGTGGTATTAATAAGAATGTTCTCTGGGGCTGGGGTGGTTATTTTGTCAAAGTAGTTGTAGTAAGTAGCCACAAGTATTAGTTTTCTATGGCTGCTGTAACAAATTTAGTGTCTTAAAAACACAGATTTATTATTTTACAGTTCTGGAGGTCAAAAATCAAAAATGCATCTCATGGGATAAAATCAAGATGTTGGCATGGCTGTGATTCTTTCTTGAGGCTCTAGGAGAAAATCCTTGCTTTTTCTAGTTCTTAGAGGTCACTACATTTCTTGGCTCATGGCCCCCCTTCCTCCATCTTCAAAGCCAACAATATTGTATCTCTCTGACCATTCTTCCAAGGTCACATCTCTCTCTGATTCTCTTCTGTCTCACTCTTCCACTTTTAAGGGCCTTTATGATTATTTTGGGGCCACCCAGATGATCCAGGATAATCTTCCCATCTCAATATCCTTAACTTAATCCACCTGCAAAGTCCCTTTTGCCATGTAAGTTAACATATTCACAGGTTCTTGGGATTAGGGCATAGGCATCTTTGGGGGGCCATTATTGTGCCTACCACTTTGTGTGAGTGTGTGTGGTGAGGGAGGATACTGGGGAGAAGGAAATAATCATCACGCAAAAAGTTTTGAAGGCAAGGAAACCATTGACTTATTCCCAGCACTCAGCTTGCTCTTCTAAGTTAGGGCTTGAGGATTTTTCTGATGGCCTCCTCCTCCTTAATTACTCACACCCAGACTCCATGAGCTGAGGGCCCATGCCAGGGTCATAGTGAACACTGGTTGTTTCTCTCTGGTGATGTAGATCCAATGGGCTCGCTCATTTTTTGTTGTTGTTGTTGTTGCGGTACGCGGGCCTCTCACTGTTGTGGCCTCTCCCGTTGCGGAGCACAGGCTCCGGACGCGCAGGCTCAGCGGCCGTGGCTCACGGGCCCAGCCTCTCCGCGGCAGGTGGGATCTTCCCGGACCGGGGCACGAACCCGCGTCCCCTGCATCGGCAGGCGGACTCTCAACCACTGTGCCACCAGGGAAGCCCTCTACTGCTTTTAACATGAGCAGGCTCTGTGACTGTTTTGACCAGCAAGATATGGCAGAATTGGTTCTGGGTCAGTATCAAGGACCAGGTCATGAGATACCAGCAGCTTCCACTTACTGTCTCTTGGAACCCAGCCATCATGCTGTGAGGAAACCAAGCCGCCTCTTTCTCTCTCTCTCTTTTTTTTAAAGGAACATTTATTTATTTATTGGCTGTGTTGGGTCTTCGTTGCTGCACGTGGGCTTTCTCTAATTGCGACAAGCGGGGGCTACTCTTCGTTGAGGTGTGTGGGCTTCTCACTGAGGTGGCTTCTCTTGTTGTGGCGCAAGAGCTTAGTTGCTCTGCGGCATGTGGGATCTTCCTGGACCAGGGATTGAACCCGTGTCCCCTGCATTGGCAGGCAGATTCTTAACCACTGCGCCACCAGGGAAGTCCCTTTTTTTTTTTTTTTTTTTTTTTTTTTTTTCAAGCTGCCTCTTAAAGAGGCTCACATGTAAAGGAACTGAGGCCCCTGACAGATAGCCCCAACTAAGCTCCCAGCCAATAGGCAGGACCAATTTACTAGCCATGTAAGTGATCCATGTAAAGCCAATCCTGCCTATTGGCCTTCTCTAGAAGTAGAGCTTCTGGCCTCAAATGGCCTGTCCCAGCTGATGCCATGCCAATCAGATATGAGCCGTCTCCTGTGAGCTTTGCCCAAATTGCAGATTCAAATGGAAAATAAGCCACTAACTTGAGAGTGGTTTGTTGTGCAGCGATAGATAACTAGAACAAAGGAGATTGGGCTAAGTGAGGGATGAAAACTGTACTGTTTAATGCCATACCACGGCAGACATTACCTATCAGTCACCAAACTTTTTGCCTCCCTGAGCTCAGAAACCTTATCAGCAGTACTCTGGGCAGTCATTACCAACTGATCAGGGATGACATCAAACAATTTGTCCTCTCTGGGCTAAATGGTAAGTGGCTGAGGTATAGATATTAAATGTGCTGACCCTGAACTTGGGAGTTCCTTTGGTCACATTCCATTCTAGAGAGAGAGAATGACATTCTCCATGCAGGAACCTGCTTGGAACCTGATTGCATCATGAAGTGGAAAGTTGTCACCTCTGCCTCTTTCATGGCTCACTAGGTGGTGGTAACTCTTGACACTCCTTGGTACCCCTGGAGTCAAGGATGAATGCATTTTCCATTTTCTTCCCTTTACCACCCGAAGCAGCCTAATGGATATCTGATGGGTTACACCCAAGTGACCCTACTACAAGTAATTGCCTGTATTCTTATCAGTCTTCTAGGGATATCTCAACCCCCTACCACCTCACAGGGTACCTGGCATGCTGTTGCTCCTGAACATGTTTGTTAAATGGATGTGGCCAAGGGATGGGGTCAGCCCTTTTCATCTACTAATACCCAGCTCTTAGCACACAGCCTGGCACACGATGGGTGCTCAACAGATGCTCATTAAATGGATTTTGACAGCATTCTTTCCAAAATAGTTGCTTGATGAACAAGTGGAGTCTCTCCCTCCCTAAAAAATATCAACTCCAAACAGAAGCATAATAGAGCTGGAGCTCAAAGCAAAATTATTCACAAATTCCAAGTGCCTCAATCCATGGGTTTTAATGAAAGTCATTCTGCAGTTGAGAATGTTGTAGTAATTACAGGCAAGCTAATATCTCTGCCATATGGTTTGAAAGCAGGTCTGAATTCTGAAAGCCATTATCAGCAGTTTTATTTTCTGCTGCTGCTTCTCAGCACCCCACCCCCTGCCTGTCTTTGTCTCTTTTTTTCCCCACTTTTATCTCTTTCTTTCAACCTTATATTCCCTTTCTCCCACACGATTCTTCCTCCTTGCCCTCCCTCTTTAAGCCCCCATCACATCTTTAAAACCTTTGATATGAAACCTTCAGTAGTTCTGAGAAGTAATTGCAATGACCAGAGTGGGTCATGACGTAGATTGCCCATGCTGATCCACTTGGCTCGAAAGAAAACCAAGGGTGATCTGACCCCTTGTGAGTTGACCGTGTCACTCTGTCCCTCAAGTGTGGTTGCATGATTGAAGGAATAAGACTCCAATTAATCTCTCTGCTACTGACTCACGCTGGTGCAGTGGTTCTCAACCCCATGCACAGAGAATCACCTGAGGAGCTATGAAAAGAGTAGTGATGTCTGGGCCCTACCTCCTTAGAGATTAGGTTCTGCATTAGTTGGTTCAGGATACAGTCCAGAGAATATAGGCTATAAGCTTCCCACAGATGATTCTAATACAGAGCCTGGGTTGAGAACCCTGCCCTAGAAACTTAGCCTTGGATAAATAGCAGTGGAGTCTAGTCTTTCTCCTTTTGTCTACCTGTTACACTCAGAAGTGAGACAGTGCAAGCAACAATTACCAAAGTCAGGCCAAATTACAAGGCATCTAGTCCCCTAAATGCAACTCTTTAATAAAATAGCTATCCATCTGTTTAGCTCAAAACTCATTCACAAATGATTTGATAAAGTCTTACAAAAACTCTGGGAAGGGGGCTGGACTGTAGTTAGTATCTTTATTTTATAAATGAGAACCGAGATACTAAGATCATATAGTAGACATGTCTTCTCTAAGGTCAGGTCTCTTCCTGGGCTGTATCATACTGTTCCCCCTCCCCTCCTCTAGGATAATTATGGGAGTGGTGTCTACCCACCTAAGGTCTAAGGGTCAAGACTTCCCTCTAGCCTACCCTAAAATTCTCACTATAGAGATAATTGCCCCGGGGATAAACTACAAAGGTGAGCGCCCTGTTTCCAGAATTCCAGTGTTATTCTTCCCTAGAAGGCCAAGAGCCTGGAGTCTTTCCTCAGCAAATTAGTTGATAAGATTAACTAAAGATCCCATTGGAAGGTCAGAGAGCCTTGAGGCAACAATGAAAGGGGAGATGGCAGGAGCTCAGAGGGAAGCACCAGCTGCTTAGTCAGGCATACAGAAGGTTGATGGAGCCTGGAGCCAGAAGGGGCTCCAGCGTGTGAAAATTTGGAATGGGTGTCTTTATATTTTTTGGAGACATTCTTGATGATTTAGGACTAGATGTTGAGTGGCAGCTAGGGGTATATAAGAAGGAAATAGCTACCACTTGGTAGTAAAAAGCAAAACAAAACCAGTTCAATTCACCTGAACCTGAGCTGTTTTTTTTTGTCTGTTTGTCATCAGCCTGCTTGAGCCTCATATTCCTATCTATAAAATGAAGGTAATTCCATTTTCTCTGGATGTCTCATGATATTGTTCTGGGAATCAAGTGAGATTATGTGCGTGGTTACTTGGGAAAAATCAAGGGGCTCTGCCCAATGAGGCATTTTTATGAAGGGAGTAGTATGGTGTATTAGAAAGCCCAGTGAACTAGATGTCAAAGTCCTGGCATCCTGTCCCATCTCTTTCCAGTTTTGACACCAGACACAATGATCAACTGCTTCCTTTTCTATAAAATGCAGTAATAGTTGCCATGCTACCCCTAGAGATGTGAAATACCAATGGAGAAGCTTGTAGGAAAGCGCAAGTCAAACTATCAATTTCTATATAAATGTAAAGTAATATTAGGATTACAACCCATATGCCTTTCCAGACACACCGTTTTAATTGAATGTTGCCTTATTTGTGAATTTTGAGCTCTTCAAAATGACCTTTACAATGATCTTATTGTTCACAGCAGTCTACTTTTATTTACAATGTGAACATATTATCTTGTAGCCTTGTGACTGGTTTCCCAGTATCAGTTCTCTCCCAGATAATTTGCCTAAGCTATTCATGGCAATTTCATTCTCTTTGCCAGTGACTGGTCGAGAGATGGGCAGGTGATCCAAGTCATGGCCAGTGAAGCATGTGGTCAGGTCTTCTCGGGGCTTCTGGGAGAGATGCCCTTGCTCTCAGGACACAGAAGAAGGATAATCAATTTCTACCTGTGGACATTGTGGGGCATGGCCGCGATGCCTGGAGCAGCAGCGGCATCTTGAGTCTCTGAGGGAAGCTGCCATATAGCACAAAGGGAACATTGTGGGTGGCAGAGGGAAGACTTAGGAAGAACCTGAGACCATTGAGAATCATCTACTAAATCAATCATTCCTGGAGCCCTCCTACCTCTAGATCTCTTTTTTCCAAAAATATTTTTTTTTGTTTGAGTCAACTTGAGATTTAAAAAAATGCTGCAGACAGAAGTATCTTAACTGATAGGCCTTATAAGTTGACCATTAATGTTACATAATTCTTGATACTTACTTTTCCTAGCTAATATTTTCTTTCTGTGAAAAGTATCCTCCCTATTGTAAAAGGGAGGGTTGTAAATGATAGTAGACTTGGTAAATATGGACATATTTAATGAATATAAATCACAATAGCCTCCCAACTTGGAGAAAGCCATGGATAACTTTTTGATCCATTTGTCCTTGGTGTTGGCTTTAACCTGATCTTACCTGTTCGAAAAGTTTGGGGAGAAGAGGAGGCAACTCACAATAGATTTTACTGGACTTACGTCCTCTTTCAACAAGGGATGCCAAAAAAGGTATAAGAGTGAGGGCAAATTCTGGGAAACCTTGTTGGGAGGAAGTACCAAAGACTGCAAGATGTTTGGGAAGAGAGAGAATTGGAAAGGAAATTCTCAGACAAAATGTAACCTTGGAGATTTTCCCAAAGTCTGGTCATGCGCCTCTCTCTGGCTTCCCTTGCCAATGTTAAGGAAGATGGGCCTTTCCTTTTCCACTATCCTCTTGTTCACCGTCAGCTGCGCTGGACAGAGACTAGCCCTGACCCTTCTGTCTGGAGGAGGTGAACGCTGGAGCCATCTGGTGCCTTGCATATATGAGCAGCTCATCCAGATACATCTCAGGGATCTCATTAATCGAGGTGAGAGCTGTGCTTCCAGGAAATCAGGCCATGAAACTTACACAGATGCTCAGAATTCAGAGAAAGGCAAGGATCTCAAGACTTGGTTTATGGCAGAGGCTACAAACTGATGGCCTCTGAGCTGTGCGGGACCCATACACGTGTTTTGTTTAGGCTGCATAGTGTTGAAAAATTGGGAGATTTGAGATACATGCTCAGATTTCAGATTTCTCTTTTCTCTCTTTTTGAAACAAATATGAAGACAAGGCAATGTTGAACGTGCGCTTCAACCTGGGAAGACATTAGCCAGAGGCGACTTGGCTGCCCCTTCATCCAGGACGATGCCCTTGTGTTCAGCACACTCACATAAGGTGTTCATAGGTACTGACGTCCCACCCATTTTAGTTATTTCCATGACCAGCCTGGTCTCTGTTGGAGGGATTTGAGTTTTCATTCTTTAAGGCCTAGTGCCTAGGTGACAGAGAAGTTTCACTTCACTTGCCAGATTGTGACTCCTGCGGGCTGAGTTAAGAAAAGTTTCCGAGGTTCATTAGAAAAGAGCCACTATTGATTGGTGATGTCTGCCATGGGCACGAGATGGGGGGCTCATTATCATCTACAGTCTAAAGATCAACCGCTAAGCATTTTGAGGAGAAGACCTGTAGGACTTCTTAAGTCAGGTAGAAAGTAGCTTCCAGAATAGCTTGGAAGAAGCAGTGGGCCAGGCTAGCCGAGTTCTAATTCTGATTCCGCCACTATGTAGCCTGGTTGATTATTCCAGTTCACAGTTTCCTCACCTGGGAAATGGGGTTAGTGATCCTTTCTGTATCTACATCATAGGGTTACTATGGGGAACTAAGTATGCTGCTATGCATAGAAGGGCTGGGATAACCATAAGAAGAATTCCTGTTGTTCTCTTGTGTTGATTTGGTTTAAAATCCTTTCTGGAGTGTGCTCATTATTTAGCAAAATTTGGAAATGGACCTCTACCTAAGACAACTGGTAGATGTAACTTTTAGTTTCTGAGTTGCTAAGGGAATTTTGTAACACACATTTTTTTCTTTTATTCGAATGTGGAACTGGAAGGGGAATCTAGAGATCAGTCTATGTCTGTGTAAGGCCTATTTCCTGATTCCAAGAGGTCAGTGTTGAAAGGCAGCTCAAGTGCTGTGACCACCACTTCCTCATTTCCTGTTAGATATAACAGTCATCATAGTAATAATGATAATAGCAGATATTTTCTCAGTACTTAGTAGTAGTGAAGACACTTGAGATGGATTATCTCATTTAATCCTTATGATAAACCCATAAAGTATTTACTGTCCCCTAGATTACAGAGGAGCAAACTGAGACTCAAGACATTTAAGTAACCTGTCCATAGTTCATGGCTATAAAATGGCAGAGCTGTGATAAGTGTAATCACTCAGCACTCACTGTGTGCCAGTCACTATCCTAAGTGTTGACATGCACTATTTCATTTGATCTTTGAGTCAACCAGGTTAGGTAGATACTTTGTCATCCATGTTTTTGTCCCATGAAGAAAACCCAGGATCAGAGAAGTTAATCAACTTGCCCAAGGTCACACAGCTTTTGTAACTTATAGGCAGGCAGGCTAACTCCAGTGTCCGTTATACTTCATTGTTTTTGTCTTGAGCACAGGATTGCCAGATCTGAGCCTGTGCTCTGTCTGCTGTGCTCCCTGGCCTGTGCAGGCTGTGGCTCCATTAAGCAGCTTCCAGAAGGAGAGGGGGAGATAGACCAGGGGCAGGAAGAACAGAACCATGAGCAAATCTCCAAGAGGAAACAACTGTTTAGTGGATCCTTTATTATCCATAAAGGCCCTGTAGGAGCTCTGCCATGTAGGTGCCTCAGAAAAATAAATGCCAGCGATATAGTTGTACATACTACTGCAGTTGGGTACTTATTTTGTTCCTGATAAGAGGGGATATGAAGTCACAGAATTCTACTTATGAGGCAGAGTCAGAGAAATGCTCTTTCTTTCTGGGGATTTTTCTTCAACAACTATTAAGTCCCTGAGGCAAGACTAACATTCCTGAGGTGTAAGATCCACATTGTGGATGGGTGGGAGCTCCCACCAGGGTCCACTGCATCCACCACTGGTCCCAGCTGCAGCCACCTCCCCCAAAACAGCCAGCCGCTGAATATCAGGAATCAGAAACTGAGTCTCAGAGAGCTTGACTTTGTCAAGAACACACACCGAGTTGGTGAGAGAGCTGAGTCTAGAATCCAGATCCTCTGACATCCACTTCTGGGCTCTTTGCTTCATACAAGCATGGACAGACAGGTGGCTCTAATCAAGCACTATTTATGGAGGGCTCACAATGAGCAAGCATTCTCCAAGCACTTCGTATGTAATAACTCTCATGAGCATATTGGGAGGGACTATTATTATTCCCATTTTACAGATGAAGACACTAAGTTTCACAGATGTTGGAAAGCTTGACCAAGTTCACACAGTAAATGAGTCTGACTTCAAGCCCACACTCTTAACCGTTATGCTCTGTTGCCCCCTGGTTTTTTTGTGAGTCACCTGAAAAGCCTCTGAATCTTGAAAACCGTTGGAGGTAAGATGTATGGAGGTCAGTGGGAGAGGCAAGACGTACTATATCAGAGTTCCTGATGAGGGTCCACTGCTGCCGCAGCAAGAATGGTATCACCATGGGATTTGCTTGAAAAGAAAATGATCTGTTGATTCTCCAGTAGAATAGATCAGTAAAAGTTCTCAACTAGGGTATGTCTTTCTTTTGTTTTTTTTCTTCACATCTTTATTAGAGTATAATTGCTTTACAATGGTGTGTCAGTTTCTGCTTTATAACAAAGTGAATCAGCTATACATATACATACGTTCCCGTATCTCCTCCCTCTTGCATCTGTCTCCCTCCCACCCTCCCTATCCCACCCCTCTTCAACTAGGGTATGTATTCATGGAAATGCCTTTGCCTTTTATGCCACCACAGAAAAATCTTTCCAATATAGAAATCTGTGAAGATTTAATGAGATAATATTTGAAAGTCAGTTGAGGTACTTGGCAGAGGGAGCTAAGTAAGTTCAAGATATAAATCGTCTCAAATGTTTATCTGTGAAAGGAATCTCATTTTATAATAATGCAGTACACTGGTAACGGTCATCTGGCACCAAGAAACACTACAGGAAAGCAGTGTTCTCCGGAAACAGATAGGGATCCTGGTGCCACTAGCCCCTTTAAAAAGCTGAGCCAGAGTGGGTTTCACTCAGCAGCTGTGCTTGGGGAGCTCTAGTTGGGGTTGGTGGGAATGCAAGGAACCCTCATGGGCAATTCTGCCAGGCCACGAAGTCTAAGAAGTGTTTGTTTGTGAATGGAGTGGCTGGTGGTTGTGCAGATGGTACAGCTGAGGCCAAGAGACTGGGGCAGACCAAAAGTCAGAGGCTGCTCCCTTCCTCTCAGTGACCTTCAACTTCCTGACTGAATTTCTTCCCTCTTTTCTGGAGGGAGATCTGCATTCTGCTTACCTGTGAGGGACCCTTCACTACTGTGGGCTTCCTATGAAGTTCTATCAGCATAACTGATGGAGACATTTATTTTGTTATTTCCTGAGCCCAACACATGTGCTAAGTGGTTCATAAAATTAAAATGAACCCTTTCTTCCTGACTGAATTTTTACACATTTATAGGGTGTTCTGCTTTCATTGAAAGCCAATAGGCATCATACCAAAATTGCAAAAACAGGTAGTGAAGGGGTGAATTATTTATTTCATAGAAGGAGTTATCTTTGAGTTATTTTAAAGAGTATGTGTTCAGCTCTGTGACAAAAATTATTAGCTTGAATAAAATTTGGTATACTCAGCCAAAAAAAAAAAAAAAAAAAAAGGCAGGGGGCAGAATTCCCTGGCGGTCTAGTGGACAGGACTCTGTGCTTTCACTGCCAAGGGTGCAGGTTCAATCAGTGGTCGGGGAGCTAAGATCTTGCAAGCCACGCAGTGCAGCCAAAAAATAAAACAATAAAATTTGATGTACAGGTACTTCGCATTATGGGCACTAAGTATTTTGATGTCAATAACTCCAGCTCTGACACAGAGTTGGGTACATAATAAGCACTCAAATACTTGCTGAATGAATCTTTCTCCAAGCGCCAGGCCTATTTTTCCAACTATTTATTGGGCATTTGTCTTGACATCTTGCATCAACCTGAAAATTTACATACATACATGATCTCACTTCTTTCCTTTAAATACCATGTCTCCTTCTCCGTGAGTGTACATGTAGAAAGTGTCTAGGGGACTGGATGGCCTTCATTTAAATTCTGGCTGCCTCATTTAGTAATCTGCAACCTTAGGCTCTTTATTAAAGCTCTCTTTGCCTCATTTCCCTTACCTGTAAAATGGGTATAATAATAGTACCTGCCCTATAAGGTTGTGGTGAGAATTAAATTAGCATGGATCTGGCACGTAGCAACACATAGTAAATGTTGAATGTTAGCATTTCCTATTTCAGCCAACCACTTAGTTAGGAACTAACTGTGTTAGGAACTTTGTCGTTATGCTCACATTTCCTTTCTTCTTGCTAGATCCAGTCTGACTTCGCCTCTCACTGTTTTTGGTCCACCCTAACTCTGCCACAGTACAAGTGCTCCTTATTGCGAAATCCCTTTCCCTTCCAACACAACTTCTGAAGACCGACCAGGGTGTTCTTTCTAAACTGATTATTCCCCTCCCCACTGCTTAGGAGTCACCTTCCTTTGCACAGCAATCCAGACCTTTGATGAACTGCCTTCTGGCTCCAAATCCACGTTCCCAGCCCATCTTCAGCCATTCCACACCTCTCTCCATCTCTACAGTCTAGCCACATTGGACTCCTTTCTGCTTCCGGAAGATATCAGACTTCCACTCCTCTTGGCCTTTGTTACTTTTCTCTGGGATTGCCTTACCTTTCTGGTTTCACCAGTATCATCTAGGTGTAGTTTTCTTTCATACTGTCTCATCCTACAGAAAGAACTGCTCCTTCGGGTATATCCCACAGAACTTCATCACCTAACTTGGTTATAACACCTGATCAGTTTGCCCCTCTCCACCTACCTTTCTTCCACTATTGGATACAAGCTCCTTTAGGTAGGAACCACAGACCGTGAGATCTTTAACCATTTTTGTGTTACTAGGGCCTAATACAGGATTGCTGTTCAATAAACTATCTTTTTCTATTTTTCCTATGGTAAAATTAAAATGTTCTCATCGGAAAAGAAAATCTCTATAGGAATAAATGATTTAGGATGTGAAAATTCCCTGTAATCTGTACCCACTGCTAACTCCTGCCAAGGTTCATGGGCATCATTTCTGACATTTGCCTTGCAAACAACACAATACTTTTAAGTGGAATGGGAGTAAATAATTATGATGATTCCCTATCAAGAACACAGATTTTTTTTTTTTTTTGTATAACTTGTACTATGGTAGACTTTCTGTTGCATTTCTGTTTTAAAGAAAATATAAAAGGGGCTTCCCTGGTGGCGCAGTGGTTGAGAGTCCGCCTGCCGATGCAGGGGACACGGGTTCGTGCCCCGGTCCGGGAAGATCCCATATGCCGCGGAGCGGCTGAGCCCGTGAGCCATGGCCGCTGAGCCTGCGCGTCCGGAGCCTGTGTTCCGCAACGGGAGAGGCCACAACAGTGAGAGGCCCGCGTAA
>RJWK010049980.1:0-16430 GCA_004363435.1 Platanista minor | reverse complement strand
CAGTCCTTATTTCTTGGGCTCCTGTCTTCCCTTTTTGTTTTGTTTTAACCTTATGGGCCCTATAAAAACCTGGTGTGCAGACCCTCAGGATTTATTTCTCTTTGGTATGAACTTAAACATTCTGGGTTGAACTTGTACGGTGACACGTCTCTCAAAGGAGGTGGCAGACCCAAGATCCCAGTGTTCCAGTGAAAACACACTGCTCAGGGTGAATGTGGGTAAACTTTCCCGATAATATCAGCAGAGGGATCTACAATGGCACAAGCCGCAGAAACCCTATCCCCCCCAGGAGTGAGTGCCTTGGGAGCTGCGACGTGGTCTCTCCAGTTCCAGAGTGGTTCTGGCTCCTTGTCCTCTCTCTGAAAACTCCCAACCCTTTCTTTAGTTCTTCTTTCTTGATGGCATATGTTATTACTAGCCACCCCCTTACTGTTCCAAACCACTCTGCCCAGTAGAGGCTTTTATACCAGACGGGGCTCTAGGAAATCCCTCTGTCAGCTTGTGAAAACTGCAGCACAGGGAAACAGAGCAGCCTCTCCTCCGTCTTTGGTGACGGCCAGAAAGAACTTGGCAGCCATATGTCCCTTTGTGATCCCAGCAACTGCTCATCTCCTGGCCTGTTGACTCATTAGGACAGGAAGTTGTGCGGCATAGTCAATGAACCTCTTTAATTGGAGTTGCAAAAGGGACCAGGTTCCAAATGTTCGGAGAACAGGACTCTCCAAGCCCGAGGTGGGTGAGAGGGATTAAGAAATATTTTGCATTTTAGCACTTTTGAAAGGGTAAGAAGAAAACATTTACGTTTTTTATCTTTATATCTGTGGGCATCATTGCTTATCTCATTAATTTTTTCTTGTTGTTGATTGAAGCCAGTCCGAAGGTGCAGTTTTCTGCAAGGACCTTTAGTAGCAAAGTTGCCTAGTGAGTGACTCCCAGGAAGGAAGGAGGGAAAGCGGACGGAGGCTGTGGCCTCCGTGTTTTAGAACGTGTTGGCTCCTTCTGGACTGCTGGTTGCAGACGGGATGCAGCTTCATACATAGGAACCCACTGTGGCTTTGTCACCAGAGTCACAAAGCTGCAGCCCACTGCCAGTGCTGGCAGCCAGGCCCAGGCCTCCTAGCCACCTGAAACACCCCTTTTTAAATGTTTAAGCTTCTCATGTCCACTAGCATGGACACCATCAGTCCCTTTTGTCTCAGGTGGTCATAGTTAGAATTAGTGGCCGTTTCTTAGTTGTTCTGCCGCACCCCTGTTAGGAGGAAGGAGCATCCATGGACTGGATGCTGGTCTGGAAAGTATCTGCATTTCCACGAAGACGTGGAGCTTTTGCCCCTCCCAGAGCCGCTGCTGGGGAAGCAGATCCTCCTCTGCTCTCCCTTCCTGCATCAGAGCCCATCTGCTTACCTTCTGGCAGGAGGCCTCTTGTAATCTATTCTGTATTTATTTGTGTGGATTATTCTGGGTCCCAGCCCTGGCAGGGGCCACTGACCCTGTGATGTCCTGAGCACCATTTTTCAAACACTGCTTAGTAAGTGCCCTTGCAGTTTGATTATGTGCAGGGCCCACTGCCCTAGATGGGCTTTCATCAGAAAGATTTCGTCATATTCTCTACCAGTAGGCTCTGGAAGGACACACGTTAGAAGCGTTCTTATGTGAGTGTTTACTAAGCACGTCATATGTATCATTTATCCTCATGGTAACCTTAGGAAGTGTTGGGCTGGCCAAAAAGTTCATTCGGCTTTTTCCGTAACATCTCGTGGAAAAACCCGAACTTCTTGGCCAACCCAGTAGGTACCATGGGACCATTTGGCCATTGAAGAAAGTGAGGCTGGGGGGCTGCTGTGTAATTTGCCTGAGGGGCAGAGCCGGGATTCCAGGCCATCTGCCCCCAGAGCCTGTGCTCTCAGCTGCTACGTGTGCTTCCCTCCTGCGTTCATGCAGTGAGGATTTAGAGGCCCCCAGAACACAGCAGTCTGCTTGGAGGAAGGATGAAGGGGCAGTGGTGGTTCTGTGCTGGACCTAATAGAAGCATAGTATGCGCCCCTCATGCTGGGAACCGGCAGGGCTTTGACAGCACTTTGGAGCCACAAGTTAAGACAGAAGCCGAGCTTGCCGTCAGCCAGTGAGGTGTGCCAGTGGAAGGCTGGCTGCTGACAAGGACAGATGTCTCTTGGATAAAGAGATAAAAAGGAAGAAGCAGCGTATCAGATCCTCCACCTCATACTAGCGGCAGAGTGGTTCCTGTTGTAAAAGAATATCTTGCAGAGCAAAGTGAGGCTCTTAAGAACTTAACAAGTCCCCACAGCACCAGGCTGGGAGTACCCAGCACT
Organism: Platanista minor; assembly: GCA_004363435.1. NCBI lineage: Eukaryota > Metazoa > Chordata > Mammalia > Artiodactyla > Platanistidae > Platanista > Platanista minor. The sequence continues at coordinate 14,100 of RJWK010049980.1, read as the reverse complement.
TACTCTGTAGGGTTGTCTCCTGGCCTGGTTCCTACGTCTGCATGTGTCCCACATTGCACAAGGCCTAAGAAGTCATTTCCCACATCCCCGCCTCCGCCAGAATGTAACCTACAGCTGACGTGGATGCTTGATGGGGGTTAGAGGGGTCAGCACATTTTTCCACTTAGGGTCAAGGAGAAATGGCAGTGTCCTCTTTAGGCCTCGTCATCATTCCTGACATTTATCGAACACTTACTGTGTACCAGGCAGTGTTCTAAGCCTTATACGTATATTAATCCAGTTCATTCTAACAACAAAAATATGGAGCAGGTACTCTTATTATCCTCACTTTACTCATGAGGAAATAGAGGCTCAGAGAGGTGAACTAACTTGCCCCAGGTCACCCAGCAGGGCTGTAGCGGAGTTGGGATTTGAACCCAGGCAGTCTGCTCCAGAACCATGTTCTTAACCATTGTACCTACACCATACTGCCTTCCGATAGAAGTACTGACTAAAGATTTGAGTGACCAACCAGGACCACACTCAGCCCTGAGCTGTTGCTTCTTGGGGCTGCCCCTGCATGGAATCACAGTGGTTTTATGGAGGATGTTTGAAACAGTAAGCGTGTTTGATTGAACACGCAGAGCCATTCCTGGCACGTTCATTAAACTAAGACGGAGCCAGGCTTCCTTCTGGCCCTTTTTGCTCACTTTTCCTGGCAGTTACCGCGTGTTATGCCTGCACAGAAGTAGTTATAGCTCCACTTTTGTGCGTGTGGTAAAACAGATATAACATTGACCATTTTTACCTTTTTCCACTTCTAAACTGTAAGGCTCCTGAAGGCAGGCCTGGTGTCTCACACCCTGCATGTCCCCTGTGGCACTTTGATTATTGTTGTAAGTGAATCACACTGGGTGAATCTCTGCTGGATTGTGCAGCCCAGCCGGGTCAGCTGTAAATCAGCTAGAAAACTTACTATTCTGAGATTTGGGGAAATGAAGAGTAAATGTATAGCATCCTTCCTACCTAGTCTTGTCTTTTGCTTTTACTGCAACCTGGAGTAGAAGAGAGGGACCCAGAAGGAGAGCGTGTGGTGTATTTCACGCCTGGTGCCTTTGTCTGCAGGAAGCAGCGGAGAGACATGTTATTTTGTAAATCTCATGCTCTATGACCCTTAGGGCACAGGTCCTCTTTCTAAACCAGCTGTAGTGAAGGGGAAATTGATTGTTAATCTAGTTTCAGAGCTGCGGCCACTGGGAGGGCTTTGATTTCTCATAAGCTGGGGCAGGTTCCCATCAGCCCGGCCCAGTCCACCTGCACCTCTTCCTTGATCTCACCGGTCCATTCTCTGTGTTGCCTTCAGACGGAGGAGAGCTGGGGAAGGGAAGGGATCAGAGACACTGTTAGATGGAGGGGTACGAGCTTTAATTCCACCAGCACTTGTTTTGGGTAATTTATTCTGCAGTTTAAAGAGCTTTCTGGGCCCCCAAGTCTCCCAAGGAACAAGGAAGAGTCTTGGTCATCAAGAAGCCCTTTAAACGGCTGGGCTTGATTGTGTAGCTGGGCATCTAGTCTGGCTGACCCGTCGACAGTGTTTCCTCTCTCCCTTCTTTCCTTCCAATGTCATTCCTCCATTTGCTCACCATCATTTACTGAACACATAACATGTGCCAAAAGCACTGTACTTGGCCAACCGCTGTACCAGGCTGGGAAATTGGAGTCTCAGGCCACATCACACCCTGGGAATCCTGCCTCAGAAGCAAGGCTTGGTCTTATCTCTGGGGATATGAGGACAAGGGTCCTGCTGGAGCATTTAGAATGGTTCTGGGATAACAGCAACAACAACAACAATAATAATAGCAGCTAACACTTTTATAGTACCTAAACTGGGTCAGGCCCTATTCTAAGCACATTATATGACACATCCAATCTTTACAACAGCCCAGTGAGGTGTAGGTACTATTATCTGCATTTTGCAAGTGAGAAAACTAAGAGAGGAGTTAGGTAGCTTGCCTGAGGTCACCAACCAACAAGTGGCTGGAGCAGAGTTAGACCTGGGCTCCAGAACCTGTGCTGAGTAACCTCTAGTGTATGTATATACCGCCTTGACATTGGACAGGGGGACAGGGGGGATTTCCCTCTCACACTGCATATATAATGGGCTTTGGTCATGTTTGGTTAGAAAGGGTAGGGACAATTTTGAAGATCTGTTTTCACATGCTGCTTCCAGAAAGGATGGTGTTGACTGTGGTCAGCCTTCGGTGGAAGGGCTGGGGTAAGGTCTGCCTGAGAAGGTTCCAGCTGACCTTGCCAAGGAGCTGGCTGATTAATCCTACATCTGTGTTAGCTTTGGCTTGATCCCACAGATTTTCAGCAGCTGTTGAGAAATTAAAAACTTAGACCCCCCCAGTCAAGTGCAAGACCCAGTCCTCAGAATGAGAGGCAGATTCTGTGTCACCCTCAGGAGCTAGGGCTTCTCAGAAATTACCAGGTTGAATTTCCCTGTGGCATGTGTGGGTGCTGACTAATCCCACCAGGGTTTCCAGTTAGCTCAGCTTTAGAGTCTGCATTTTTACAGTTTACCAGTCCCCAATCCCATCCCTTTTGATATTTGCTCCATTGTTCGGTGGGTCACTGTAAAAGCATTTCTGGTTGGCACTCCTGGGATGATAGCTCCTACCGCGGCCTTGGGATCGCTAACGAGAACCTGCCACCAGGCTGAGGAATGGGAACTTTTAAGTAACCCGACAGCCCGGTTTGTCATCCTTTTTGCTTTTGGCCAAGTCTAGCTAATATCGTCTCCTCTTTCTTTTTGTCTATTTCGTCTTTGCTGCCTTGTCTTCTGTATTCTAGGCTTTGGGCGTTTGCTGGGACGCATTCTCTCGGAGTTGCCTGGCCTCTGGGTAGCTATGAATAGGAGGTGGGATGTGGCATCAAAATGAACTCTGGGTGGACGTTGTGCCAGGACGGTCACTGGAGCGAGAGCAGGCATTGGATGTAAAAGTCACTGGGTCTCTCCCACCTGCAGCAGTGCTGATCAGTGTGGCCCTTCTAATGAACCTGTTCAGTAGCCGTTAGCCTTGGTTTGTTTGTTTGTTTGTTTGTTTGTTTTGCGGTACGCGGGCCTCTCACTGCTGTGGCCTCTCCCGTTGCGGAGCACAGGCTCCGGACGCGCCGGCTCAGCAGCCATGGCTCACGGGCCCAGCCGCTCCGCGGCACGTGGGATCTTCCCGGACCGGGGCACAAACCCGTGTCCCCTGCATCGGCAGGCGGACTCTCAACCACTGCGCCACCAGGGAAGACCCCGTTAGCCTTTTTTGTCCTGGTGACCTGGAAGGAGCTCCTGCCCTCAATCCACCTCCAAGTTTCAGGTTCTGGGATGGGAACCGCCTGGCATGGCTCCTCTCCCTCCTGCGCTCCTTGGTAGCAGACTGTATGGTATTTCACACTTCCCAGCCAGAATCAGACATGAGGTCAGAGTTCTCTTAAAAAGAGAGAAAGGCAAAATCCAGGGTCAGTTTAAGAAAAAAAAAATCCAGATGCCCCTTTAAAATCTGGAAATCCAAAATGGGAGGTGAGAGGAAGAAAGCAGGGGGGAAGGCAAACGGACCACATTAAACTGGGCCTCAAATATGTACGTGTTTTGCAGAAGGTGCTTATGGCAAAAAGACCACTTGCTACAGAAGGAAATCCCTGTTTTCTGAGGAGTTTTATATGCGGTCTAGGCAGTTGATTGATTAACTTTAAAATAGAGTTGACAGGAAAACATTTTTTCAAAAGGATGCTGACAAGACAAGGGGGAAATAAGCACAAATTTGATTCAGATATTAATAATGTGTCTCATGTGTGTAATGCTTTAGTTTTCAGAGTGTCTCCACACACATTACGTCGTTTAAGTTCCCTATTCATCCTGTGATGTGGGTACGACCGTGCTAGGCCAGCAGGCGTAACCTGCCCAAGGTCTCGTACCGTGTCACCTACTGACATCTACTGCGATGTCAGGGCCAGGATGGAAACTCAGGCCCTCCGAAGTCCATTTGCTTCCTCCACCACTGTTATTTCCTCCCAAGAAGAGCTTTGAGATAATGTAGAAGCACTTATACTCCTGACTCTGGTTAAATGCTCTAATATCATACCGGGAAAGACTATGAGCTCATTTCCTAGAGATCCTTAGAAAATAAGCAACGTTAGTGACCTGTCCCAGGTGGTTCTGATCTTCACCATCCTGAATGCAAAGGGATGAATTGGAAACCACCAGCGGTACCCAGCTCTGAATAAGTTTGGGAAGATGGCAGCTGCATATAGTGAGATTTTAATTTTAACCTCCCACTCTTCACCACTGCATCATCTTCTGAGTTTAGGTAAATGCTGATTTTTTTCTTTTTTTTTTTTTTCGGTACGCGGGCCTCTCACTGTTGTGGCCTCTCCCGTTGTGGAGCACAGGCTCCGGACGCGCAGGCTCAGCGGCCATGGCTCACAGGCCCAGCTGCTCCGCGGCATGTGGGATCTTCCCGGACCGGGGCACGAACCCGTGTCCCCTGCATCGGCAGGCGGACTCTCAACCACTGCGCCACCAGGGAAGCCCCTAAATGCTGATTTTTATTAGAGGAAATTTTCATGACAAGAGTAAAGATGGGGCAATATCATAGTTCTCCCAGTTGAATCAAGGTTAAGCCATGTACTAAAGTGAACTCTTAAAAGAAGGGGGTCTTTTTCTGGGGTTCATAGACCTCTTGGAATCAGACAGGTTCAATAATCTGGCTTCAAAGAAATCACGAACTCTATGAAATTACACACAGACTTTTTTGTGCATGTATATTTTCCTCTGGGGAAAGGATCTATATGTAGCTTTCATCATCAAAAGTGTCTGTGACCCCAAAATGGTTATGAAACCAATGTTTTAAGAGGCCTTTTTGAAAACCTTTAGTAGACTTGAGATGTCAGCCACACTTAAAGGCACAGAGGTGAATCTTGGTGATCATTTCTTGAAGCTCATTTCCAGTTGGCATAAAAGAATCATCAAAGCGGACCTGTGTGACTTTTCTAACATAAATTGACATGGTTGGAATGATCATTCTCATGCCTTCTGCACAGTTTCAGAGCAGAGTAATCGGGATGCTAAAACCTGAGACAGATAGTCCCAAGCAAATCTATAAATCACTGATGAATGATATAAGTTCCTAAATAAATCACCATCGTATAAAATTAGGCCATGATATGTTAGTCTAAAAAAGGATCAACTTTTCAGCATCAGATGTGAGTCTAGAAACATAATTTTTTCCCCACTAACCCAGTGGGCCTTTACTTGGAAACAAGGTCTAACAACAATGGACAAAACACAGCCATGACCTCCTGTCTTCCTTGAGATCCAGTGGGAAAGAAAGGGGAGGCTCTCTAGGGAGGGAGGAAGATAAGGGTCATAGGGGTTACAGTTTCTTCCCTCTCTAAGGAGAATATTGGAAGAAAAGAAATATCTGTGATGATCTGAGGTAGGACAAAGGGAGGGTGTTATAGTCCTTCTGCCTACATGAGGGACCCAGAAAAAATTGAATTCTTCCTTATCTGTTATGGGGGAGGGGACAGCACCTCTACTTGTAGAGTCTTAAAAGGTACTACACTAAGCAGGCCTCATCCTCAGGTCCTCCTTTTATGACATCAGCTGGGGGATGGTCGTGGCTCAGCATTTAGGGGCTATGTTGCCCAGGTACCATAAGCCACCATTCCTCGAAAAATATCTAGCCAAGAGCCAATCACGTGCTTATGTTTCAAGTATAATATGGGTGCCTACATTCAAACCGCTCGATTACAATCACATTCCATCTGCCATCTTTTTTTTTTTTTTTTTTTTTGCGGTACGCGGGCCTCTCACTGTTGCAGCCTCTCCCGTTGCGGGGCACAGACTCCGGACGCGCAGGCTCAGCGGCCATGGCTCACGGGCCCAGCTGCTCCGCGGCATGTGGGATCTTCCTGGACCGGGGCACGAACCCGCGTCCCCTGCATCGGCAGGCGGACTCTCAACCACTGCGCCACCAGGGAAGCCCCATCTGCCGTCTTTATATTTAAAGCTCACAGCCTGCAGTTTCCTTTAGGAAAAAGACTAGCTACCAAAAAGCTTCTTGTTACAAGATGCCATTTGCTTGTGGGAGTCCCAAGTCCCTGGGGAGATATGATTAATAGTGATCCCTTAACAATACATGTGACCAGGGAAGATTTCTTCTATGAAGGCAAGGATGGTTTAACTGTAGAGTGGTTACTAATGAAATATACCACAACAAGTCAAAAGAATAACCTTAAAGTAACCATCCATTTCTGATAAAACTTTTTTTTTTTTTTTAATAGATCCATTGTTTTATTTATTTATTTACCCTTGGCTGCGTTGGGTCTTCGCTGCTGTGCGCAGGCCCTCTCCAGTCGCGGTGAGCAGGGGCCACTCTTGTTGCGGAGCACGGGCTGCAGGCACGCGGGCCTCAGTAGCTGTGGCTCGCAGGCTCCAGAGCGCAGGCTCAGCAGACGTAGCACACGGGCCCGGTTGCCCTGTGTGGCATGCGGGATCCTCCCGGACCAGGGCTCGAACCCGGGACCCCCGCATTGACAGGCGAACTCCCAACCACCGTGCCACCAGGGAAGCCCTTTTCCTGGTAAAACTTTTGTTCAAAGAGTTAAGGAAGGCTATTTTTTTTTAATTGTAGTAAAATAGACATAACAAAATTTACGATCTTAACTATTTTTAAGTGTACATTGCAGTGGTATTAAATATATTCATGCATGTTGTTGTGCAACCATCACCACCATCTATCCGCATAACTCTTTTCATCTTTGTCAAACTGAAACTCTACACCCATTGAATAGTAACTCTTTTTCCTATTCCCCACTACCCCCTGACAACTACCATTACAATTTCTGTCTTTATGATTTTGACTACTCTAAGTACCTCATTTAAGTGGAATCATACAGTATTTGTCCTTCAGTGAGCGGCTTATTTCACTTAGCATATGTCCACAATGTCATCCGTATTGTAGCATACCCTTCCTTTTTCAGGCTGGATAATATTCAAGACTGTTTTGTTTAACATGTTAAAGGATATCTGTCTCACCGCAATGGCTAATATTACATATGATAGTAAAGTATTACAGGTATATGCATTACAGTCAGGTAGAAGGTAAGGACGCTCACTATTTAATATTGTTCTGGAAATTCCAGCCAGAATAGTTCTACAAGAAAAAGAAATAAGTAATATAAATATTGAAAAAAGAAGATGAAGTTGTTTTTATTTGCAAGTGGCATGATTTTTTATTCAGATTAAAAAACTACTTTGAAATGTGTATAGTTGACCCTTGAACAACATGGGTTTTAACTGTGTGGGTCACTTATACACAGTTTTGGTGGTTTTTTTCCATAGTAAATACTATAGTACTGCACTATCTGTGGGTGGTTGAATCTGCAGATGTGGAACCGAGAATATGGCGGGTCACCTTGAGCATTCCAAGATTTTGGTATCTGCGGCAGGTCTTGGAACCAGTCCCCTGTGGATACCGAGGAATGACTGTATATTTAAAAATCAGCTGTTTTTACAATTCCATCTTTCCATTTGTGACCTGGATCCCACCTTTTTGCCTATTCGAGGACTTTGCTTCTACACTTTTCCTTTTCATCAGTTTTCTTCTTTCTCTTCTGTATTATTCCCAGTTGCATATATTACAGTATCTCCCATCTTTAAAATATCCTCCCTCTGACCTCATCATGTATTTTTCCAGCTACAATCCCATCTCTTTGCTTCCTTTACAGCAAAACTCTTAAAGAGAGTTGCCTATAGTCACTACCTCAGCCCCTTATCTGCTACGCAGGCCTTTCACTGCTGCGGCCCCTCCCGTTGCGGAGCACAGGCTCCGGACGCGCAGGCTCAGCGGCCATGGCTCACGGGCCCAGCCGCTCCGCGGCACGTGGGATCCTCCCGGACCGGGGCACGAACCCGTGTCCCCTGCATCTGCAGGCGGACTCCCCACCACTGCGCCACCAGGGAAGCCCTCTCCTGTTTTTATAACCTTTCTTCTTTCTGTTATTCTCCTCTTGATGTTTCACATGTTGTCGGGACGACTCGGACTTGTCTGGGTCCCAGGCCCATTGTAGGTAGGCGTGTGTGCTGGACAGAGCTGTGCCCTGTCCTGCGCTCTTCATTCCAGTGTGTCTGTCAGCTTCATCCCTGCACTGACTCCTCCCTGACCCCATCAAGGTCATATGTGACCATTGGTGCCACATCCACTGGTCAGTTCTCTGTCTTCATCTTATTCAACATCTCACGGCATTTGACACAGTAGCCTACACTCTCCTCTCCAAAACACTTTGCTCACCTGCCTATTGGGACACTGGAGTCTCCGTTTTCCTGTGACACTCATCACTCCTCAGCCTGCTGTGGGTGGTACCCGGCTCTCCCCTGGGGTCCCTTTTCCTCTGTAGCCATGTCTTCTCCTTGGATGACCTCACCTGGTCATCCAAGGCTCTAGGATCCTCGCAGATAGCAAAATCCGCGGATGCTCAAGTCCCTTATATAAAATCGCATGGTATTTGCATATAACCTCTACACATCCTCCTGTACACTTCAGATCTTCTCTAGATTGCTTACAATACCTAATACAGTGTACGTATAATGTAAATAGTTACACCTACAATGTAAACGCTATGTAAATAGTTGCCTGCGCTTGGCAAATTCAAGCTTTGCTTTTTAGACCTTTGATATTTTTTTCCCCCTAATATTTTTGATCTGCACTTGGTTGAATCCACAGATGCGGGACCTGTGGATATGGAGGTCTGACTGTATGCTTAGAATAAAATTACGTTATTCTTACATGTCTACAGGGCCTTGAAGATCTGGTCCACGACTGCCCTTCTGACCTCATCGTGGCTCCCCTCCCTGACTGTCTGGCTGCGTCCACTCTCACCTTCCCCATTCAGCCTCCCGCCATGTGCACGTGACTTGTTTCATGTCATTATCTGTGCTCAAATGCCATTTCTTCAAAGATGCCTTCCAGAGCACTCACTAAAACGTGTACCGCTCCCCACAGTGTGCCTTCGCTCTTACCCTGCTCTGGCTTCTTTTTATTGCTTACGAGTGCCTGAAATTATTTTTCTCTATATATTCTTGCTTATATTGTCTGTCTCTCCCACTAGAACAGAAGCTCTGCAAAGGCAGCCACATCATCTGCCTTGTCCTTTCTTGTCCCTTGGGCTGGCGCATAGTAGGTGCTCAGTTAATATCTGTTGAATGAATTGCAGCACTTAACCACTTGTAAAAAAACATCTTGGGAAAAACAGTGTATTTATAACAGTGAGAGAGATGTGTATCTCCTAAACATCAGTAAGTAAAAGAAAGATAAGCAACAAAAATGAGTATCATTTTTTCCTATCAAATTGGGAAAACTAATGGTAGTGATAATGTTGGTGAGAGTACCAGGAAACGGGTGCTCTCATTTGCCATTGGTGGAATATAAAATTGTCTAAGCTTTCATAAGTGATGAGTCATGGGTTATTTTTTATTTTTATTTTTTTGGCAGTACGCGGGCCTCTCACTGTTGTGGCCTCTCCCGTTGCGGAGCACAGGCTCCGGACGCGCAGGCTTAGCGTCCATGGCTCACGGGCCCAGCCGCTCTGCGGCATGTGGGATCTTCCCGGACCGGGGCACGAACCCGTGTCCCCTGCATCGGCAGGCGGACTCTCAACCACTGCGCCACCAGGGAAGTCCATGGGTTATTTTTATCTCAGTTTTTGTGGTTTGCTATGTTTCCCATTTTTCCCAATAGTTACTTTTCCCCCCAGTAGTTACTTTTTAAATCAGAAAAATCTGATAATCTTAATCCCCCACCCCCTCAACTTTTTTTTTTTTTTTTTTAACCTGGCTGGATCCTGGTACCAGCAAACTCGTAAAGCTAATCCCACTGGTAGGATGGTCTTGTTTTGTTGCTGAACCTGTTAAGAACGTTTAGTCTGAATCCTGTATCGGGTTTCTTGGGAATAGTGCAAAATCGGTCACTGGAAACTTTATGGGCAGAGTCACCCTTGATCTGAGGTCCTGGCTGGTTTGGGGAGCCCAATGGAAACGTGAGGCTGGGAAAAACATGCAGCACTATGGGGGGCCCACCCAGTTAAGAGATGGGGTCCCACAACCCTTCCTGCCAAGACCCAGGTCTCCATAGGCTGGGTAGGCCTCACATTTCTTGGCAGATACCCTGCCCAACTCCCTGGCTGCTTGGGACTGAGTTAAAAACAATGATCACAGCCACCCATGCCTTTTCCTCTGCTTTATGCAGCTGGATTTCTGATGCCTGTTTCCCTCGACACCTCCACACCCTATTGTGCCGGTGCCCACAGGGCCAGCCCCTCCTGTCTGGGCCCCAGGGCCCCGAAAGGGGGGCTCACAGCTGAATCACCAGTGGGCCATCCTGCAATCTCCCCTTGTTTTTTTCTTTTCTGGAGGTGCATTGGTAGTTCAACATTTCATTTCTTTACGTCACTTTCTGGCCTTGGCAGTTCAATTCCAGAGCTCTCAGCGGCCCACCTGAGCAGCACCACCCAGACAGCCGGGAGCTTACAAAGGAGCCAGCACACACTCGGCTCCTAGCCCTGGGCTGTCTGTCGCCTTCACACTTTCTCAGCCTCGGCTCTCAGACCCTGGCCCTCTGACAGCTGGCGCAGCTGACTGCAGGAACCTGCCAAGGACTGGGGATTGTTTTAAGTGGCACAGGGAAATGAGGGTTGGGGCTGGCTGAGGATCATGCTTCCCGAGTGTTTGCAGGCTGAGTGGCACACACTTAGAGCGACTACCGATATTTCGGTGCATGGACCTGGTGAAGTGGGGAGAGGGGCCAATTTTAACTCTTGGTCATCTGTTGAATGCCCTTGTCCCTTCTCCCTTGGGGCCAGGGAGACACGGCCAAACACCTGCCTGCTGATAGGGTGGAGAGGCACCAATAAGAAGCCTCCCTTCCTGCCTTAACCACCTGGTGGAGGTCTGACTGTATTTGAAAGATGCTTGATCCATCTTCATGTTCGTGCTTCTTAGAGACACTGCCCACGGGGGAGGTGGGAGAGAAAAGCTCACCCAGGGCGAGTGTGGTTCTCCATCAGCCTCTGCTGTGACTTGAGCCTGGGTGTGGCTCTGACTTGGGGTCCGCTCCACTGTCTCAGGCTGCAGGGACAAGTGGGATTGTAGCTTCTCTTGTCCCTTTTGCCCAGCCAGTCCTGCTTTCAATCAGTAATTCATTTAATCTGTACTTTCATGTTTTCCAGCCTGTCTACCCCTGAGGCCCAGGAGGCTCCGAAGAACTCTGCAATTAATCTGGTTTGGATTTAACCCCCTTCTTTTACTTTTCTTCTTGTAGCTTAAACTTTGGAACAAATATCGAATTTCCAACATTCCATCACTAATATTCTTAGACGCCACCACTGGGAAGGTCGTGTGCAGGAATGGGCTGCTGGTGATCCGCGATGACCCAGAGGGTAAGACCTTGCTTTATCCACCCGTACTCCCTGCTTTACTCTCCTGCCCTGCTCTCCTCCCTGTTGGTAGAGAGTGTATGAGTGTGGGTTTATTTGGCTAGAGAATATTGTCTTGATGAAATTATAGTATTCTCCAGGTCACGGTTAAGATTTTTACAGAGATCAGAATGTCCCTCGTGGGGGCTTTAATTCATGGGCCAGCGGAGATGGAATCTGAAAAAGGAAGTTTAGCTTTGAGGGCTGAGGAGGCCATTGAGAAGCGGCTTGAGCCCAGATTCCGACTCCTAGTGCTATTTCAACGGCAGCTCTCACCTTCACAATCAGAGGCAGGCTGTGTGGTTTCGGGGTTTTTTTTCTCATTAAAATTTTACTGTAGCAAAGTCGCAATCTCTGCATAGCTCTGCTGGCCTGGCGGTGAGGGCCCCTCAGTTCTTGGGGCTGCTCAAGTCCTAAGCCTTGGTCTTGCTGACTGGCCGGGTGGCTGGCTGTGCCTGGGTGGCTCTCATCACCCTGCTCAGAGGCTGTTCAGGGCCTGTTTCTCTCCTTCTCTCAACCCCTGCCCCCCAACCCTGTGCACTGGAGTCATAAAAGTCATAAAAGTGTTACAAGATCTTCTGTCCCTCACTTACTGATCCAATTGGAGGAGTCAACCCGGGTCACAAATTTTCCCAGTAAAAATTTCACCTGCTTCAAAGAATTGTCCTCAGTAAAAACCAGGCCAGGTAGAACCAAGTCTTTACCTTCTGAAATGTAAACACACACACACACACACACACACACACACACACACACACACACACACTCACCACTCTGAAGCTTGTTAAAAACCCAGCTTCCCCGCCTCTAACCCCCAGAGATTTTTGGATCCATTTGTTTCAGGGGGGGCTTGGCCACCTGCTTTTTCAGCCAGGCTGTGCTTCTTTCTCCCTCCCATCCTCCACCCACCCCAGGCGATTTTGAGGCAGTGGTCCCTGGACCACCCTGTGAGAAAACACTGTTCTGTTGAGTGGGGGAGCATATCATTTGCTCTTCCTGCCTGGGGCTTACGTGTCACCAGAATGTCGACCGTCTGGGTTGAGTGGTTTTACGCCTTCCTTTCAGTAGACTGCAATTCTCATCTCACTTGGTTTCCTGGGCCCCAACCCAGACCAGCTGAATCAGAATCTCTGGGGCTGGGGAATTTTACAATTCCCCAGCTGATTCTAAAATGCAGAGTTGAGAGCCACTCAGAGTCCAGGGTTGGAATTGAAGAAACTCACGGTTAATACCCGAGGCAGTGATTTCCCAATTGTCCCATCATCACAGTTACTTGGGGAGTCATTTTGCTTTGTTTTGGACATGCATCTTCAGCCTTGCCCCTGAATCCTGAGACTGGGGGTGGGGGGTGGGGGTGACCTGGGCTTCTGTACTTTTCAAAAGCCCCCCAGGAGATGGGTCCTGTGGTCATCCAGGTTCAGGAACCATTGCCTTGAAGGTAGGTAGGGCTCTGCCGTGGATGAGTCCTGCTTTTATTCCTGCTTTAGCTGCGGATCCTATGGATATGTTAAAAAAATACTGTTTGGTGATAACGTTGTCATGCTCTGCAGCCCTGAGGCCTTTTGGGTCAGAGGCCACAAGGAAGAGTCTTAACATTCTCGCTATCTGTTGCCTGTTTCAGGTTTGGAATTCCCTTGGGGGCCTAAACCCTTCAGGGAAGTCATTGCAGGGCCCTTGCTTAGAAATAATGGGCAGTCCCTGGAGAGCAGCAGCCTGGAGGGGTCTCACGTGGGAGTCTATTTCTCTGCACACTGGGTGAGTGTTTGGTCCCTCTTTAGTCCAGACAGAAGGGAGCAGTGATGTCACCACCAAGACCAGCTGGGGTTGGCTTCTGGAGGTGTGACTGCTCAGGTGTCATTTCCCGGCACTCTTGCCTTCTCCTGTGCCCAATGCATTGCTGGCATGCCGCAAGTGCTTATTGTGATGAATGATATTAGCAGCAAGAAAAGAAAACGACTTCTTTGGACTGGCCTAAAAGGGTAGTCCTTCCCCCTAAAAAATAAATAAGTAAAAAGAGGAGTCCTCCTAACCCATTCTGACTAGGCTCCTCATGGGCCCCGCGGGAGCTCGTTTTAACTGCTGCCTGCTGCCACCCAAGTGGACGGCGCAGGGCCTGTGCTGGATACGCGCCATCGCGAGAGGCACATTTGTTTCTGCCTCTTCCATAAACTGGAAACGCGATCCAAATCCTGCTTGGGTGTTGCTGACCTAGCCTCTACGGGCAGGTGGCTGGGAATTGGGAAGGAGAAGGCACGACGTGAGGCTGCAGGATCCCACTCATGTCTTCCAGTGTCCACCCTGCCGAAGCCTCACCCGGGTCCTGGTGGAATCCTACCGGAAGATCAAGGAGGCAGGCCAGAAATTTGAGATCATCTTTGTTAGTGCAGACAGGTAACTAACGCGTGCTGGGGAGAGTGGCGGTGCATCTCCCCTTTTCTCTAGGTGGATGTCACTTGCCATACACATCTCGCCTCTTTAGCTTAGAGCTTGGGGGATAGGGACCAGGGAAGACATATCTGGGATGATTGTCGAAGGGACAGATAACATTTCACATTTACTCACGTAATTGTCCGGAAGAGGAGCCAAGAAAAACCC
>RJWK010049979.1:0-16432 GCA_004363435.1 Platanista minor | reverse complement strand
GCCCCGGTCCGGGAAGATCCCACGTGCCGCGGAGCGGCTGGGCCCGTGAGCCATGGCCGCTGAGCCTGCGCGTCCGGAGCCTGTGCTCCGCAACGGGAGAGGCCACAGCAGTGAGAGGCCCGCGTACCGCAAAAAGAAAAAAAAAAAATCTAACAATGCCTATTTTATGCCCACATCTGAGTTCCTGACTTGCCCCGTGAGATGGCTCAGCCCCTAGGCCACTGGGAGCTTCAGTTTTTCCATCCATAAAGCAGGAGAGACATCAGATCCATATGTGAAATACCAACAAGAAGTGGGATGCTGAGAGAGAGGATGGTTAAGATTAGACATATAATGAAGCAATCAAATTCCTCTCAGGGGCTGGGATAAATCCATCCACATTATTGCAGCCATGAGGATGACACTCTCTGATTGTTCATATGAACTCTGTCTTGGTTTATTTTTCTCTTCACACTCTGATGAAATGATTGTCTCTCTGTGCTTTTTGAATGTCCTAGGAAACTTAAAAGGGGAAAAGGAATGCCTGTTTTAGAAGGATGAGGAGGCGGCAGGCCCTGTCGGGTGGATAATGCAATTCTGCAAACGCTGATTGAGTACCTTCCTCTGTGTCAGGCACTAGGCGCAGAGCAACAAGACGCTTTCTTGTCCCTGCTTGAAGGGTTCATACCCTATCAAAGGAAAACACACGTAATCAAGAAACCAGACAAGCCACATGAAACCTTTATTAAATGGTATAACATGTAAAACTTAGTGGGGCTATTATAAGTAGGCGTTTAATAAATCATTGGTGAATGAAAGAATAGCTGAGTGGATGGATGGATGGATGGGTGGGTGGGTGGGTGGATGGATAAATGGATGGATGGATGGATGGATGGATGGATGGATGGATGGATGCGTGGGGGGGGTGGGTAGATGGATAACTGGATGGATGGATGGATGGGTGGCTGGGTGGGTATGTGGGTGGATGGATGGGTGGATGGATGGATGGATGGATGGATGGATGGATGGATAAATGGATGGATGGATGGGCAAGCAGACAAAGGAATGGAGAAGTGAGTCATGAATAACTCTCAACATAGGCAAAGTAGAAATGCCCCAGGAAGTGCTTCCTTAAGGAAGTATCTACACCAAAGCTGCCAGTGGCTGGTTTTGGTTCCTGGAAGCCTGGCACAAGCAAAATAGCTTTCCAATGCCTGGAATCGTTGAGAAAATATAAATGCGTAAAGAAAGCCAAAGTTTAGATATGCAGCAATTGAAAACAATACTTAAGGAAGACAACTTATACTCACTGCCATATTTTAATTTTGTCCTAATCTTATCTTTTCTTAAGAACTGTAAACCCTAGATTATAATTAAGGCATACCATAATAGTTAAACTGTTGTTTTAATGACAAGTTTTCCTTTTAGAAAAAGCAAAATAAGGCTTCCCTGGTGGCACAGTGGTTAACAATCTGTCTGCCAATGCAGGGGACACAGGTTCGAGCCCTGGTCCGGGAAGATCCCACATGCCACAGAGCAACTAAGCCCGTGTGCCACAAGTACTGAGCCTGTGCTTTAGAACCCGCGTGCCACAACTACTGAGCCCACGAGCCACAACTACTGAAGCCCACGCGCCTAGAGCCCGTTCTCCACAGGAGAAGCCACCGCAATGAGAAGCCCGTGAATCACAACGAAGAGTAGCCTCTGCTCGCCGCAACTAGAGAAAGCCCGCGTGCAGCAACGAAGACCCAGCACAGCCAAAAATAAATTAAATATATAATTTTTTTTTTAAAAAAAGAAAACACAAAATAATATGGCAGAATCGTGCTCTTCATCTCTTACCCCTTCTCCGTCATACAAAACTAGAGGAAATTTATTCATCTTCCCTCTACATTCCCTCCAACTGGTAGGGACACACTGCAATTGTGGGCACAATCTAAGAAGAATTGCCAGGCTTCTGGAGAATGTCATGCTAATCCACCCAGAATAAATGACAGCAAAAGATAACAAAGGCTTATTTTACTGGGGAAGTTGTACAGTGGACCAGCGAATCACGGTGATTCTGGAATCAGACCTCGGGCAACTTCTTTAATCTTTCTAAGCCTCAATTTCCTAATCTCTAAAATGGGGACAATAAGAGCATCTATCTTATAAATTGTTTAGAGATTAAAATGAAAAATGATATAAACCAATCAGTACACTGTGTCTCATAGTAAGCCCCCAGTGAATATTCGGTATCACCAAGAGATGAAGTAAAAGAAAAACCAATAATTGGGAAATATGGAGTGTTCATCTGAACCGGTCCTGGCTTGGTCATTCACTGGCTGACCCTGAGCAAATCAACACCATTCTGGGTCTCAGTGTCTTCACACATAAAACAATTTTCATGAGCTCCAAGGTCCCTTCCATTCTAGGATTTGTTACTGTTAGAACAAGAGCCCAGAGAGAAAAAGAAGTGAGCATGGTTTTCTCGCCCATTGCAGTCTGTCTCCTTGTGGCCAAGTTGGTGGGAAGGCTTGGAGGTACCTGATGGCAGAAAAGTTAAGTCCCACTAGATTTGGAGGCCCTGAGAGAAACCATGGGGCCTCTCTGGATCCACCTGGATCAAACTATGTTTCTAGTTCCACTTAAAGATACTTCTTCCCCTCCAATGGCTGACACAGTTGGCTACCTATTCAACAACCATCTTTTCCTTCTTCCTTGACCTCTGACAAGGTGAAAATAGGCCTGGGAGTGAATCACAATGGGTTTAAACCAACAGCTCTCAGGGGAAAGTGGTGATGGCTGCGTAACACTGTGAATGTATTTATACCACAGAACTGTACACTTAAAAATGGTTAAGATGGTAAATTTTATGTTGTGTGTATTTTAACACAGCTTTAAAATGGGGGGAAGGGGGCGTCCCTGGTGGCACAGTGGTTGAGAGTCTGCCTGCCGATGCAGAGGACGCGGGTTCGTGCCCCGGTCTGGGAAGATCCCACATGCCGCGGAGCGGCTGGGCCCGTGAGCCACGGCCGCTGAGCCTGCGCGTCTGGAGCCTGTGCTCCGCAATGGGAGAGGCCACAACAGTGAGAGGCCCGCATACCACGAAAAAAAAAAAAAAATGGGGGGAAGGCATAAGTTTGGAAAGAAGAAAATAAAACTTGCCCTATTACATATGACATGATTTTCTATATAGAAAATTCCAATAAAATCTACAAAAAGCTCCTAGAACTAGTATGTTGGGCAATGTTGCAAGATACACAATAAACACACAAAAATCAATTATGTCAATACTAGCAACCAAAGTTAAAAATACATTACCATTTATAATCACTCAAGAAGAGGGAAACACAACATGTACGGGACTTGTATGCTGAAAGCTACAAAACACTGTTGAAAGAAATCAAAGATCTAAATAAAGGAAGAGACATACTGTGTGCATAGTCTGGAAGACTCAACACAGGAAAGATGTCAATTTTCCCTCCAATTTATATATAGGGTTAACACAGGTCTTACCAAAATTCCAACAAATTTTTATAGCTATAGACAAGATAATTTTTAAATTTATATGGAAAGCCAAAGGATATAGAATAGTTAAAACAATGTGTGAAGTAGAAGAATAAAGTGGGAAGAATCAGTCCACTCAATTTCAACACATTGTATCATAATACATCCCTTTGGTAAACAACACTGGATGGTCTTGGTGGAGGGAGAGACACAGGGAACACTGGAACAGAACAGAGAACTCAGAAACATGGAACAGAATAGAGAAGCCAGAAACAAACGTGTGCAACTATGCCCAAGTGATTTTTGACAGATGTACAAAAGCAGTTCAGTGGAGGAAAGATAGACATTTTAAGAAACGGTGTGGAGCAATTGGATATTTACAGGAAAAGAAAAAAAGGTCCTTTTCCTAAGTCCTACACACAGTGTACAAAAATTAACTCGAAATGTTATTACGTACTTCAGTGTAAAACTATAAACCTTTTAGAAAATAGCACAGAGAAAATCTTTGGGATCTAGAATTAGGCAAAGAGTTCTTAGACTTGACACTAAAAGCACAATCCATGAAAGAAAACTTGATAAACTAGACTTCATCAAAATTTAAAACTTTTGCTCTGTAGAAGACCCTGATAAGAGGATAGAAAAACAACCCACAAAAAGGGAGAAAATATTTGCAAACCACATAGCTGACAAAGGACTAGTATCTAAAATACATAAGAACTCTTAAAACTGAACAGCAAAAAGCAACCCAGGGGCTTCCCTGGTGGCGCAGTGGTTGAGAGTCCACCTGCCGATGCAGGGCACGCCGGTTCGTGCCCCGGTCCGGGAATATCCCACATGCCGCGGAGCAGCTGGGCCCGTGAGCCACGGCTGCTGAGCCTGTGCATCCGGAGCCTGTGCTCCGCAACGGAAGAGGCCACAACGGTGAGAGGCCCGCCGCTTACCGCAAAAAAAAAAAAAAAAGCAACTCTTAGAAAATAGGCAAAAGATACAAAGAAACATTTCAACAGAGAGGCTATACAGATGGCAAATAAGCAAATGAAAAGACATTGAACATCACTGGCGATTAAGGAAATGCAAATTTAAATCACATTATGATGTCACACACACTGACCAGAATGACCACAATAAGAAATAGTGGCAACATTAAACGCAGATGAAGATGTAGAGAAACGATGACTCACACGTGGCTGGTGGCCATATAAAATGGTACAGCCACTCAGGAAAACAGTTTGGCAGTTTTTCAAAAGAACTAAATATGCAATTATCATATGACCCAGCAATTGCACTCTTGGTATTTATCCCAGAGAAATGAAAACTTGTAATCACACGAGAAACCTATACACGACTCTTCCTAGCAGCTTTCATCCCAATAGCTCCAAACCAGAAGCAACACAGGTGTCGTTCAGTGAATGAATGCTGACAAATTCATACCAGGAATACTACTCAGCAATAAAGAACTACTGAAACTCGCAACAATTAGCGTGAATCTCCAGAGAATTATGCTGAGTGAAACAAACAAAAAGCCTAGAAGTCTACATACCGTGTGAGTCCATTTACATAGCTTTCTTGAAATGACAAAATTACAGAAATGAAGAATGGATTAGCGGTTGCCGAGGGGAAAGGCGGGGGTGTAGTGAACGGAGGGATGCAGGCGTGGCCATAAAAGGGTAACAGCAGAGATCCCTTGTGATGAGATGCTCCACATCTTGAATGTATCACTGTCCGTATCCTCCACATCCTCCTTGTGATACCGCCTATAGTTTTGCAAGATGTTACCATGGGGGAAACTGGGTAAAGGGGGCATGGAATCTCTCTGCGTTTTTCTTACAACTGCATGTGAATCGACAATGAGCTCAAAATAAAAAGTTTAATTTTTAAAAATTGCGCCAGGGTGCGATCAACAGATCTGTCGAGCCAGGAAGCCCAGAGCCATGTGGTGGTGTTGGAAACAGAGACTAGAGCAGGCCCTGCAGATGCGTAAGAGGGAAAAAGCCACCAGCCCCATGGGGGGTCAAGACAAACGCACACTGATATTCCACTTGCAGGAACAAGAAAGGAAAAGAAGTGCCATACAGGCGGACTCACAAAAGAAACCGCTTTCAGCCTGAACCCCTCTGAAGCCAGAGGCACGTTCAAACAGCGAGTCCCCACCCCTGGCTGACAGACGTGGGCCCCTCTGACACAGACTTGGAGATCTGCTCCATTCACACCGAGTCAGCACTTTGGGACATGTGTTTGCAACCTGAGCCTTCCTGTGAGGTTCGCAGGCCCTGCATCACATGTCTTCCGGGACCTCCGTGGTTTGGGATGCTAGGCCAGCCTGCAGTTGGACTGAAGTTCTGGCTGAGCATAAACAAGGGGCCTAAAGTTCAGGTCTCCAGCCAGCAGGCTGGACTGTGGGCCTTGGGGTGCAGAGGGGAGCTGCTCTCAATGGATTTCCTCAGAGGAAGATCATTTATCTGTGTTCCCCTCATGTCAGAGAAGAAAAGCTCCACAGTACTGACCCACTGCTCCCCTCCTGCCTCTGCTGGGGAGCCAGAGGGTGTGGCACAGAGCCCCCTGCCCCGTTCCCCTTCCCCGCCCCATCCTCCTCTCCAGCCTGGAGGGAAATGCTGGCAGGCAGTCCACACACCGATGCCTCGCCCCTCCCCACGGCTGCAACCCCCACTCACCCTGGCTTTTGCACAGAGCATTTTTGCACAAGTCACACCCAGAGGAGCAGTTCTCTTCCTAGTGTGCTTCTTAGGCATTTCAAGGGATTCCATGAGCCATCCTCTCAAAAATCATGTTCTAAGGTATTAGGGTGACCGATATCCCATTTAATCTGCACTTACTGCTCTCAGCCTATTTTACAGATGGGACAATGAAGACCTGGAGAAGCTCGTTCTTTCTCACTTAACCCTAACATCCTTTCAACTATTTCTCCTCCCCCCTCCCCCCCGCCGTCTACATCAGGAAACAAAAATCAGAGCTAGGTGAGAACACTTCCAGGAATTCCCTGGTGGTCCAGTGCTTAGGACTCCAAGCTCTCACTGCTGAGGGCCCGGCGTTCGATCCCTGGTCGGGAGCTCAAATTCCGCAAGCTGTGTGGCGTGGCCCAAAAAAATAAATAAATAAATAGGTGAGAACACTTCCTTAAGCTGTAAGCACACGCTCGGCCTCCGTTCGGCTTTGGGGCAGAATCCTGAGCCCCCTTCCCCCACCCAAGGTCTCCAAGAGGCTGTCCCCAAAGGCAAAGGAAAGTGGCCGAGGAATTTGCCAGCAGCTCTTCTGCAATCGTCCTTTGTCACGTGTGGCCTCTGGAAACAAATCATCAGCCAGCCAGGGAAAGCATGAGTGTCCTCCACGCGCACAGGGAAATTTCTCAAGGCCTATGCTTTTGTTCAATAGTGGGTGAGGTGGGCACAGAGGAGAAAAGTGAGAAAAAGGACAGGAAAGCTGCCCAAATGACTAAGAAACTTGGTGCCAGAACAATTTTCAGACTCTGAGGTCCTGGCTCTCAGTTCCCAGTATCAAACATCGTGCTCTGGTGGGTTACAGGGCAGGGTCCCCCGAAGCAGGGAGACAGGGGTCAGGGTATAGCTGCAGAGCTGCTGATCCGCCCTGCCGGCTAAGCCACGAAGGCCACGTACACGGCAGGAAAAACAGTGGAGCAGGTCAGGTACAGGGCAGAGTGCGGTCAACTGGGAGGCCCCTGAGTGGGCTTCCAGTGTGTGGATTACATGCTCTGCAATTCTTTGTTATCGTTGGTAAGATAGAGATATTCACACCCATCTCAGGAGGTGAATGTGAGGAGTGAACTTTAGGAATGTGTTTTGCCATAAATAACAGCCCGACAACCACACCTAAAAGAATTAGGAGTTTGTTGTTCTCATATAACCTGTTCAATTCTCATTGATTCTAAGGCCCTCTTTCCTTTTTAAATTTTTTTTACTTTTTAACATCTTGGGAATCTGTACGTGCTTTACAAACAAGTTGGGTTTTCATTAGCACCACTTGTCTTTCCTAATGGCACTTTAAATAAAGCTGTGTCTTACAATATTGATTGTGTTTCAGTGAAAGACAATGTGTTCTCAGGAGCGAAACTCTTACCCTGTGGCATTCATCCTCTTGCCTTGCCTCATGGTTGCGAGATGGCTGCCGCACCTTCGATCATCACATCCAGGTTACAGGCAGGAGGAAAAGAGACTTGGGAAGGAAATTAAAGGTTTTCTCTTCTGGAAACTTTGTCTTTTTGGTTAGGAAGCGATGCTCTCTCCAGCAAATGTCCACTTTTATATTGTTGGCCAGAACTCTGTCGCTCAGAAGGTGAGTTTTAGGTTCCCAGGCTCTATAAAAGGGGCAGGCACAGGAGGAAGAAGGTGGTTGGTCGCTGAGTGAGCCAACCTATGATGTCTACCCCAGGAGGTAAAACAACGAGCCCAGTCTCTAGCATGTAGAGGAGAAGCTCCCCAAACAGCAACTTTTTACCTCCACACACAAACAAAACTGCAAAAGTTCTGTGTTGGGGATGAGGGAGGCCAGCCCAGCAAACAACCTCACTTCTTGGAACACGACCAACACTCTCTAGGAATGCAAATGAGCTTTGCCCGGGAAAGAGTGATACACAAGCGGCTCTGCAGAACCGTCTCCGCAGGCTTACACGCCACTAGTTTCTGGTGCAAAATAAACAAGCTGTTTTGCTTTTCTCATGTATGATTTTTTTGGGTTTCCTTCACTGAGTGAAGTCCTTTTCCCGCCCCTCTTCTTGGGCAGTCTGAGCCCGGCAGCCCCTCCCAGCCTCGGCGGGAACAAGCTGGGCTGGCCTGTATCCCAAGCATCCGGGCCATCCCGTGAACGCGACCGGCCTTCTCAGATAACCGGAAAAGAGCCGATCTCCCTTCAGTCTCTCACAGAGCAACTCACGTAATCCTCTCGCAAATATGCCAGCAGGGTATAAGCATTCCTAGTTGCCAAAACTACAGCTCAGAGAAGTTAAGAAAATGCCCGGAGTCATCAGCAAGAAGCTGAGACGCAAACCTGGTCTGTCTGGCGCCCTCCTCGGTGCTGCCTGCTGTTTACCTCTCAGTTTTAGGCCAGAAAAAGCAACATCAGGAGCCCGTGGAAAAGGGGAGGTGTTGCAGCTGCGGGGACCCCCAGGACCCCAAGACCTCCGCTCCTCTGCCTGTGCTGGGCGGGTAGCAGGCTAGAGTCACAGAGACGGCCGGAGGTCAGCCAATCCAGTTCCGTCCTGGGACAGGTGAGGAGACCGAGGCCCTGAGGACTTCAGAAGAAACGGGGCTGGGACTCAGGCCACAGCTTCCGGCCACTTGCTTCTTCCAGCACTGTCTTCCAGCTCTCAGACGGCCTCTCTCCCTCAGGCACAGGCCAGGCTGAGAAGCTGCCCCCAGCAAGTCTCCCAGGTGGATTTCCATTCGTTCATTTCACAAATATTTCTAGAGCCAGGACCACGGGGCTGGCAGTGTTCTGACCGCTGGAAATGCAAGAAACAAGAGTTAATGACCCCATTCTCCCAGAGCTTCTGTTCTCTTGGGGCAGACAGAGATGTTATGTAGAGTGACCAGGGCTGCGCTGTGCAGGAAGAGATCTCCTAGGGGGTGACGCTCAAGCCGAGACCGGAATGGTGAGCAGGAAGCAGTGGGCGGAGGTCTGGAGGAAGAACGGCCCCGGCAGAGGACACAACGGGCGCAAGGCCTTGAGTGGGGAGAGGGTTTGGCTGTGCCAGGGAAGAAAGAAGTTCGCTGGGGCCTGATTCAGAGAGAGAGGAAAGCCGACCAGGCGGGAGAGGAGGCCAAGGGCAGGTCCTGTAGGGCCCCGGGGCCAGGGAAGGGAACTTTGCTTTTGTTCTCAATACAGTGAGAGGTCTCTGGAGGGTTCACATGCTCTCACTTCAGCTTTGAAAAGATCATTCTGGATGCGGGGGAAACAGCAGAGAAGGGGTGAGAATGAAAAGAGGCAGCTGAGTGTCAAGCAGTGTCAGCAGTCCTCAGGGCATACCCTCATTAAGCCCTGAACCTGGGGTTTTCACGAAGTACCCCAACTCCAGGGGTACCCGTCACCTAATCGAAATACGGACAGCACCCTGGTTGCTTTAGTCCCTTACATTCTGAAAGACTCTTACGACCCTGACATAGTCGTGTCAAAGGAGCAAAATAAAAACCCCTTTAGCACCGTTTTTCTACAGGAAAGTCAGACAAACCACAAATCCCTATATCTAGGACTGGATCATTAATTATGCAATGAAGTAAATAGGAGGAACCGTAAAATCTAAACTAATCTCGTGCCTTTAATTAACTCATGTCCATTGGAAAATATATTAATCCCTTGGTTATCCGCCCCAGCACTTAGGAGAAGAATCATGGACGATCCAACAAATTATTTTCGTAATTGTAATTGGTTTAAACATGCACCTGATGATGAGTACTCACAGAGACATGCTGCAGCTACTCCACGGGCAATGGCATTTCAGTACCTATCATTGTCCACACTGAATCATGAATGTTCAAAAAAACACAAACGCTTGTTCCTTCTCTCATCAAATATATGTTGAGAGCCTGCTGTACATACCCCAGGCACTGCTGAGCCCTGGAGCAAACAAACAACCGGTATGTCCCCTGCCTTTGTGGACAGACATTAAACAAGAAGAAAACACAAATAAATAGTTAAGATATGTAATAAGGCCTATAAGGGAAAAGAACAGAGAAGATAATGGAGGCGGGGTTGGGGGGGGTTCCTCCTTTAGATTGTAAGGGTCAGGGAATGCATCCCTGCTGGACCTTTAAGATGGCCAAGGGCCACCAGGGCTGTTACACCCTTCCATTGCTCCCCCACCTCATTCCTCATTTGCCCTCTCTCTCTCTCTCTCTTGCTCCCTCTCTCTCTTCAAACAAATATCTGCCCAGGAATTCACTCTCTTACCCCGTTATTCCTCCCTGCCAACCCCATGCCCCCCAAGCTCCATGACCGCCGTGCAAGCAGATAACCCGTGGAGCCAGCACTTCACATCAAGGTGCTCTCAGAGGGACAGCGGTGAGCAGTCTTGAGGAGAGATGGTAGTTCCCTGCCCAGGAATTGAACCTGGGCAGCCTGGATGAAAACCAGGAATCCTAGCTGCTAGTCCACCAGGGGCTAGAGGCTAGAAGCAAAGTTCCCCTGGCTCTTGCCCCATTTGAAAAATGCATTTCTCAAGGAAGCAAAAGCTGTAAAACCAGGTACAAAGTTTATTATTAGAGACACAGCACAACACGTGGGAGAACTCACAGGGAAACAGTTGGTTTATTTAAGACAGAAGCAATGCAGAGATACACACCTGGAGAAAAAGGGCATGGGCATGCCCCCTAGTGAGAAAGAGTGCAGTAGAGAGGTGGTTAAATCATTCATACAGGGCAGTTCTTCCAGGTCTTTGCTTACCTTTGGTCAATTATCTCATTTCTTTCCCACACCTGACCTGTCCTAGGGCCCTCCCCTATATGCGTTCACAACTTTTTGCCACGATGGATTCCAGCCCAGAAGCCTGTAGGAGGTTTGACAGCACTTATTATGGGGTGGCTCCCCTCCTTTTTTGACCCCTGAGGAGCCTTCCTGTGTACATGCAGTCGGGGAGGTTTCCTTGACCTCAGGAGGGGTCATCTTATCTCTTTATTCCAGCAGAGCTCAGCTCCTGCCATTAACTTTGTCCTTGGACTGTCTGGATGAGAACAAAGCTTCAGTTTACCCCTCTCAACGAACTTCAGCTGCTCTGCCCAGGGGCTTATCTAGCTCCTACATCAAAGGAAGCCCGGAACCCCTCGGTCTGGTTCTTGCAGGGTCTCACTCTGTTCATGACCTCTGGGTGTTGCTGCCTCTTTCCAGAAGGCTCAGGACCCCCATCTGTCAAGCGGAAGGAAACACACAGCCCCCAGAGTCCCCGGCTGAGCCGCCAGGATTGACTCTGCTGCCCAGACGGCCTTGAAGGCCCACTGTAGGCTGGCAGACAGATTCCCACACCAGCCTGGGATCTGAGCAGCAGACAGCATTACAGAGAAGCCCGAACTCCTGCCAGGTCCTCCAGCGGCCCCCAGCCTCGGGCAGGGCCAGACCCCATGCACAGGCTCCCAAAAGACATCTTTGCAAAGCCTGCCCGCCAGCCCCATGGTGCTCCCTGCAAGCCTCCAGAAACAAACACTTAAGACGAGGTGAGGAAAGTGGAGAACTTCCGTGAGTGAAGAAAGGGCACGGATTTTCTTCTAGATGCTGTGTCTGACGTGAAGCTGGATGTCAGGAAGTCACTCACCACACCTGGCTGCTCATTGGCCGACCTCCCCGTCATCTCCAGCCTCTTCATTAGCACAAACCCAGCATCCGGATGAGGTCTCCAGACCCGGGCCAGCTCCTGGCATGGCTAGAAGGGGAGGAGGTCACCTCCTTGCTGTGCCCTGTTCCCGGTCTCTGGGCAGGCTCTGCCACCTCTTAGAGCAGGACTAGGGCATGGCCGTGGACAGTGGCCCTCAGAGGGGCGGTGGGGCAGGGGAAGTCTCTGGACCTGGACAGCAGGAAGAAGTAGGAGACCCACACGTGACCTCCAGGAGGGAGAGTTTCCTGACCTGGGTTCCCGCTGCTATTCTACCAACAACGGACTGTGTGACATCTCGTCCCCTCCAGGTCTCGGGCCCCTGATGGTGAGTGGGTTGAACTAGGTGAGCTCGAAGCCATCTTCCAGCTCTAGGATTTGTAAATTCTTGATGAGTGCTAATTTCTAAAGGCGTGCTCATCACATACGTGCTACGTAGGAAACAGGGCCGGGAGGGAGACTGGGGGATTCCTGTCTGATGGGGGGATGGGGCACTTGGTGAGTGATAACTGAGAGCTGGACACAGCCCCGGTGGGGGGGGGGGGGGGGGGGGGGGTGGTGCTCCTGTGGACTTCGGCACAGCCGTGAAGGCTCCAGGGCTATGCGTGCTGCTTGGGGCTGCGGCGGGGGCAGCTGGAACTCACCGCATCACATGAGTGAATCTAGCATACTTAAGAGCCACTGCCTGCAGCAGCCTGGAACTGGGAAATGTATGTTAACCACGTTTTAGACGAGGCCCAAATCATGATGCATGCTATCAGCAGAGCCTCTTGATTGTTTCATAATTTATCCCACAGGTATTAAGGTCTGTTACTGTCCAGCACTGTGCTAAGAGCTAGAGAAATAAAGATGAATGGAACCCAGTCCTCACCCTGGGGTGTCCTAAGCTAGAGCACCCATTAGTCCAAATGGTACCTTTTACACAAATTAGGAAAAGGGACACCCCCCCGCCCTGCACCCAACCAGGCCGGTGCAGCCCGTGGACACACAGTCTGACTAGTGGGCCGAGTAGAGCCGGCCGCTGGTCTCCATTGGTGTTTATTGGAACATAAGAAAACGTGAAAACGTAACATGTGACGTAACCTGTGAAATACACAAGAGCTCACATTCAGAGCAGCAAACCGGTATTAAAGACGACCAAGTGATAGAGTGGGAGCTATCATAATCGCTGCGGGACCAAGTTATACCGCGGCAGTGACTGCATTGTAATTATTCTCAACTTGTTTAATGTGTTTTTAGTATTTTAATGCCTTGCAGTGTCCCCCACAGACACAAAGGTTGGAAGCCACCAGTCTAGTGGAAAAGAGGTGTAAAGAAAAGAATGCCCGCTCCCTGGCTCAGTTCTTACTGGAGACCTCAGATCAAGAGGACATGACACATTGTTCTACCCAGAGAGGCCAAGGAGGGCTTCATAAAGGAGGTGAGCACACAGACATCCTTGAAGACCGAGAAGGAGCTTCCCAAGCAGACCAGGTGGGGAGCACCTTGTGCAAAGGTGTGAAGAAAGAACAAGTTTGGGGAACGTCCTGCCTGCACGCTGTGACACGGCTGGACGGGGAAGCATGAGTAAGAGGGGGCAAGAGGTGGGAGGAAGCAGCTCACAAAAGAAAACTAACATTGTTAGTTCTCCCCTGCCCAGCTCACCCTCCCCACCCCGCAGGAAAGGTAAGATTAGTGTGAAGGCACAGGTGATGGCACTTTCTTTGGGGTCCATGCGATGCCACAATCCTGCATCTTTAACTCGAGTGGAAAATGCATAACACCCACTGAGTAATTTGCAGACATATCAAGGGCCAGACCCTGCCAAATAGAAGCATAGCTTCAGAATCAGCGACACAAAATGAAAATGCAGGGAGTGGGGAGCTTTTGTTCGAAACATTAAGAATTTCAAGACAGCATCAGCGGACCAGTAAATGACGGCTGAACCCTTTCTAAGCGGGGGGCCGTATGTGACTACCCAGGGCGCGCACCCAGCAAGCCAGACCTGTAGCCAAGGAAGGCCAGGAGGCCTTATTAGGGCACTTTTATCTTTATTGGAATTGGATTCATTTCTCTGGGTAAGAGAGGAAGATGAGGTGGAGGGGAGAGAGGGGGAGAGAGAGTGTGGAGAGAGACTGGGAATCCAAATCAAGGCAGTCAAAATCCTTTTTTGACTTGGAAGCAACCTAAATGTCCATCGGCAGATGAATGGATAAAGAAGATGTGGCACGTGTATACAATGGAATACTACTCAGCCATGAAAAAGAATGAAATAATGCCTTTTGCAGCAACATGGATGGGCCTAGAGATTATCACACTAAGTGAAGTAAGTCAGGCGAAGAAAGACAAGTACCATATGATATCGCTTATATGTGAAATCTAAAATGTGACACAAATGAACTTATCTACAAAACAGAAACAGACTCACAGACATAGAGAACAGACTTGTGATTGCCAAGGGGGATGGGGGTGGGGGAGGGATGGACTGGGAGTTTGGGATTAGCAGATGCAAACTATCGATATTATTTAGAGAATGGATAAACAGTAAGGTCCTACTGTATAGCACAGGGAACTATATATTCAATATCCTGTGATGAACCACAATGGAATAGAATATGAAAAAGAATACATATATATGTATAACTGAATCACTTTGCTGTACTGCAGAAATTAACACAACATGGTAAATCAAACTATACTTCAATAAAATAAATTTTTTAAAATAATCCTTTTTTTAGCTGAACTTTCAAAATTTTGTCCTCAAAGTATCCCTAGAAGCAAGACGGAGTTGGGGTAGAATAACCCTCACAACCACAAAGTCTGTTCGAGAGTTCCTGTGTCAGTGAAAAATGCATGCCTATTTTGCATTCTTCTTAATGATATATCAGTGTTTATTTTATTATGAAAAACTTATTAGTAAGATAGCTGGTTATGAGCCCAATACACCCCAAAAATGACATCTGACGATGGAATCAAGATGTCAGATAGACTAGTTACCAGCTTCTACATCACTTACGCAAAGTCTCATGACATAACAGAAATAATATTTTTAAAAAGAAATAGACCTATAATGTGGCTGGGAATCAAGGAAGGCTGCTAACTGTAGACTAGAAATATTGAGGATGTTAAAAAAAAATGATAGAGTTGGACTGATCAAGAAACAAGAAGAGGGCTTCCCTGGTGGCACAGTGGTTGAGAGTCCGCCTGCCGATGCAGGGGACGCGGGTTTGTGCCCCGGTCCGGGAAGATCCCACGTGCCGCGGAGCGGCTGGGCCCGTGAGCCATGGCCGCTGAGCCTGCGCGTCCGGAGCCTGTGCTCTGCAACGGGAGAGGCCACAACAGTGAGAGGCCCACGTACCGCAAAAAAAAAAGAAACAAGAAGAAAAGCAAACTGAAAGATAACCAGAGTAGGATAACCTACTCAAGGTGAGAATAGTTCCCAAGCTCAGAGGAATCAAATCCAGCAGGGGGAGGAGCCTGGGACCCTCCATCAGGCCTGTCCCCTCCCAGTCCTGGCCACCTAGGGAGCATATGCGATACTCCCCCAGGGTAAAGCTGTTGGGCACTGCTCTCTAAAGGGGAGTTCTGACTCAATGAATCCTGTGAGCAGGGCCAACAGGCAGAGTAGAACCTCAGGTAACCTGGGGTCCTGAGAGGGAGAGAGATTCCCTCTCATCAGGGCTGCTCCCCACAGGGCCCCCCTGCATAGGCCCCTCCCCACAGTCACTGGGGAGGGCAGAGAATTTGGAATCCCAGAACTAGGATTTCTGTCAGGTTGTAAAAAAGCACTGTGACTGGATATCACTTCCTGCATAAGAGCTAGTTTTTAGACCTTGCTGTGATCTTCCCGTGGCTAGGTTAACTGACCAATTTAGAAACGTTGCATGAATATTTGAAAAGAATGTAGAATCTTATGTATATACAATGGAATACTACTCAGTCATTAAAAAAAGGAATGAAATTTTGTCATTGGCTGCAATGTGGATGGACTTGCAGGGCATTATGCTAAGAGAAATAAGTCAGATAGAGAAAGACAAATACTATATGATATCACTTATATGTGGAATCCAAAAAATACAACAAACTAGTGAATACAACACTAAAAAAAGGCAGACTCACAGATGTAGAGAACAAACTAGTGGTTACCAGTGGGGAGAGGGAAGGAAAGAGGGGAAATAGAGGGGTAGGGGATTAGGAGGGACAAACTATTAGGTACAGAATAAGCTACAGGAAGATATTGCACAACACCGGGAACATAGCCAATATTTGTGTGTGTGTGTGTGTGTGTGTGTGTTTTTGTGGGGGTTTTTTTGTTTTTTCAGTACCCGGGCCTCTCACTGTTGTGGCCTCTCCTGTTGCGGAGCACAAGCTCCGGACGCACAGGCTCAGCGGCCACGGCTCACGGGCCCAGCCGCTCCGCGGCATGTGGGATCTTCCCGGACCGGGGCACGAACCCATGTCCCCTGCATCGGCAGGCGGACTCTCAACCACTGCACCACCAGGGAAGCCCCAATATTTTATAATAACTATAAATGAAGTATAACTAAAAATTGTGAATCACTATATTGTACACCTATAACTTATATAATATTATACATCAACTATACTTCATTTTTAAAATTTTTAATTAAAAAAAGAATGTAAAATTTCTAAGTC
>RJWK010049978.1:0-16433 GCA_004363435.1 Platanista minor | reverse complement strand
AAGCCACCATTCTTAACCACAAAATAACAAAGGCCGGAACTAGAGTTGGGGGCAATAGAAATGAAAATAAAGGTGTGGGGCGTTGATTCAAAAGTACTGTGACAGGAGATATGGGAACATATGTATATGTATAACTGATTCACTTTGTTATAAAGCAGAAAGTAACACACCATTGTAAAGCAATTATACTCCAATAAAGGTGTAAAAAAAAAAAAGATGCAGATGTAGAGAATGGACTTGAGGACGTGTGGAGGGGGAAGGGTAAGCTGGGTTGAAGTGAGAGAGCAGAATGGAAATATATACACTATCAAATGTAAAATAGCTGGTGGGAAGCAGCCTTATAGCACTGGGAGATCAGCTCGGTGCTTTGTGACCACCTAGAGGGGTGGGATAGGGAGGGTGGGAGGGAGACGCAAGAGGGAGGCGATATGGGGATATATGTACATGCATAGCTGATTCACTTTGTTATAAAGCAGAAACTAACACACCACTGTAAAACAATTATACTCCAATAAAGATGTTAAAAATAGATTATCTCGATAAAACTAGAAAGAATAAATTAAAAAATAGAATAGTTTTTAAAAAAAAAGAATTAATTCAAAACCCCACCACTCATTCACTGTCATATCACCCTATTTTCATATAGCATAGAGCATAGAGCTTTGCATAGTAGGTGCTCAATTAGAACTAGATTTTCCAAAGGCAGATTAAGTACATTTGTAGGATACCAGGAAAACAGAGGTACCCTGTTTTTTTTAAAATAGAAATAGACATATAATTATATATATATATATATATATATATATTTTTTTTTTTTTTTTGCAGTACGCGGGCCTGTCACTGTTGTGGCCTCTCCCGTTGCGGAGCACAGGCTCCGGAAGCGCGGGCTCAGCGGCCATGGCTCACGGGCCCAGCCGCTCCGCGGC
This sequence comes from Platanista minor, assembly GCA_004363435.1. Lineage (NCBI taxonomy): Eukaryota > Metazoa > Chordata > Mammalia > Artiodactyla > Platanistidae > Platanista > Platanista minor. Next base: position 15,507 of record RJWK010049978.1, on the reverse strand, counting down.
ATGTGGGATCTTCCCGGACCGGGGCACGAACCCGTGTCCCCTGCATCGGCAGGCGGACTCTCAACCACTGCGCCACCAGGGAAGCCCTAATTATATTTTTAAACTGTAGAAGTCATGTGAAAAAAAAAAATTAGGATTGTCCTGGTCTCTCTTTCACTTACATTATGGCTTAAAATTATTTTTATACAGAATTACTTATTGAAAATGAGCTCCATAACATGTGGGGTCTTTGAGTCTCTAAAGGTTTTAAACTAGCACTGGTATGTGTTTAACATCTTTGTTTTCCAAGCACACAAAAGAGGATGTAGCATCAGATCTCACAGATTAAAGGCTCAGTCCTACAAGAGTGCCCCTTCCTTCCCACTTCAGACAGCAGTCACCAAGTCCCGGTTGTCACCTGTGCTTCTGATCTACCGGCTATAGATTGGAGTTTCCAATGACCCCCTCCTTGGGTTTGGTTTATTTGCTAGAGCAGCTCACAGAACATTTTACTTACTAGATTGCTGGTTTATTATAAAAGGATGTAACTCAAGAACAGCCATAAGGAAGAGATACATAGGGCAAGGAATGGGGAAAGGGTACAGAGCTTCTCCAAGCACACTACTCTCCCCAAATCTTCATGTGTTCACCAACCTGGAAGCCCTCTGAACCCCATCCTGTTCGGTTTTTACAGTAGGCATAATTGATTAAATCATTGGCCAATGGTGACTGAATTCAATCTCCAGCCCCTCTCCCCTCCTGGGAGGTCTGGGGGTGAATCTGAAAGTTCCAACCCTCTAATCACAGAGTTGGTTCCCTTGGCAACCAGCCCCCATCCTTAGGTTAGGTCTAAAAGTCACCTCATTAACATAACAAAAATGCCTTTGTCACTTATCACTTAGGAAATTTGTGCCAGAAATGGGGACTAAGACCAAATATATATTTCTTATTATAAATCACAATATCACACCAGTCAGCGAGGCCCCAAATGCAAGAGCATCAAGAGTGCAGAAAGTAAGAAAATATAGCTTATATAGTTTAGTCCTGTAAATTCCAAAAAATGACTGAAACATAGCTGCAGGCTTCTGGAAATCCTCACCTTCTAACTGGAAGAGGGCCTGAGAGAAGTGGGAACACCTTGTCTTTTTCCATTGTCTTAGACTTTGTAATTAAAATTTGACTTGACATTTTTCCCTAGACTTGGGGATGACAGACCAAATTTTCTTGCTGTTTTAAAAGAAAGGATTCTTGTAAATGTGGCATAGTTTACCAGTATTCTTAATAAACTTTGGCAAGGATATGGCTCAGAATGAAACTACTCTTTTCAGATGTAAGTGCAGACATACAGAGGTCCTGTAAAATCTTTAAAGAAAAGTGATGTGAGAAGAGAAAACATGTCTCTGTTATCTCTGAGGAGCTGTCCCTTTCCAGAACCTAACCTGGGCCAGTAAACTGTTCCAACTCATCCCGATTGAAAATAAGAATGAGCTGGAGGGGATAGAGGTGGAAATGGAGAAGTGAGAAATTTAAGGAGATTGTAAGGTTATTTAGGAATATATGGTCCAAAAAAGGACATTTAGGGCTTCCTTGGTGGCGCAGTGGTTGAGAGTCCGCCTGCCGATTCAGGGGACACGGGTTCGTGCCCCGGTCCGGGAAGATCCCACATGCTGCGGAGCGGCTGGGCCCGTGAGCCATGGCCGCTGAGCCTGCGCATCCGGAGCCTGTGCTCTGCAACGGGAGAGGCCACAACAGTGAGAGGCCCGCTGAAAAAAAGGACATTTAGCAGAAATCAGAGGGACAGTTCTCTCTTCTAAATGGGAAATAATCTTTTGCTCCTGTTGGCATATTTTCCTGAGTATCTCTTGGTTGAATTTCTGCAATAGCAAAATAATCAGTTTATCAATATGTAGTGGGTTTAGTGCATTACTTAGAAATGTTGATATCACAGACTCTTAGACTTTTAGAAATTTTAGGAGTTAAAAAATTAATCCTTCACCTATGCAGGAATTCTGAAAAATAGTTATATTGTTAATACAGGCAAGTTATTCCATCACTAGACACCTTGTGGTGTTAATTTGAATGGCTGGGTAAGTACGTAGCCCTTTAATGATATGGTTTGATCCAAAAGATAAAATTGAAGATAAGTAGAGAAAAAAATGAACCAAGAAATGTGTCTAACAGAATCTCCCACGTGAAAATCAGGTCAGTAATCTTCATTTAAAATTAGTTCTCAAAGCCAACATTTCGATAAACCATAGAGAGACCATGGTTATTTTCTGATGAGAGCCTGGATTGTCAGGGTTCTAGACTGCTAGTTGTATATGCAGGATGATTTTCAGGCTGTAAGAAGGAAAAATGTGACTGACTTTAACACTGAATGTATTTTAATATAGTACATATTAATATAATGAAAGACATACTTTATAACGATTCCAGGGTCAGATCATTTAGCAGCTGGTCCACCTCATCAAGGATCCAGATCCTTTCTGTCTTCTTGTTCTGCTTTCTCCAGATGCTGGCTTGATGTCTCACAGCTGGAAGAGGGACAGATAGAGCACTCCCTTTCCTCATTTATCTTCTGAAGAGATGAGGAAAACTTTTCCAAAGGCCCTCCTCTCCTATCGCATTGGCAAGAATCGTGTGGCATGCTGGTTCCTAACCTCCTCAACCACAAAGGCAGTGGCTGCCATGGTTGGCTCAAACCCATCCTGATTTACACCCCTGGGACTGGGAGAAGCCCAGTCTCCCTTAAAGTTTATGACCAGCTGAGTCCTTAAAATCCTTGGGTTTCTATTGACAAGGGTACAGGGAAAAATGAATTTAAGACAGACCATTGCATCAAGAAGGCAGTGTATTTGACAGTCAGTGGAGCACAGAGAAGGGTTTATATCATTCCACCCACCCCATTAAAGGAATCCTTATTATTCACAAGTTCTTTCAAATATTGAGATGAATGCTGTTTTTGTCATTTCACTTGGGCTTGGATATTTTTCCGGATAGAAGAAAATAAGTCTGATTTCTTTCTGTTGTGTCAACTGCCCAAGCAACAGGATTTAAATGTAGCTCTCATGTGACTCCTAACCCTTTTCCTAAAGTTCCTAAACTAAACTCCCCTGTCCTGCTCAGCCATTCCTTGTGGTTTCCAAATCTTTCACTATGTCTTCTCACTGTACATCCCTTATTTCTCCTCAATGAACTACAAGAAACTCAACTTTCAAGACCTAGCTCTGGAAAGCCTTTCCAAATTCCGCATGGTTGTTAGGCACTCCACAGTCTGCTGTAGTCTTCTCATGCTTCCTCAATGCCAACATTTACTGAACTCTACATGCCAGTCATTATGCCAAAGGCTTTATCGAGAACCTCAATTAGGAATTCCCAGGCAGTCCAGTGTTTAGGGCTCCATGCTTCCATTGCAGCCGACATGGGTTCAATCCCTGGTCAGGGAAGTAAGAGCCCACATGCCATGCGGCGTGGCCAAAAAAATAAAAAAAGAATCTCACATAATCTTCATAAGAACCCTATGGGACAGTTATAATTTTATCTCAGTTTCATAAGTAACAAAACTGAGGCAGAGAGAGATTAAGTAATTTACAAGGTCACACAGTATATAAATGGTGAGGCCAGGATTCAAAACCAGATGATTAGACTCCAGGGTCCTGGCTCATAAGCGTTATATCCTACAGCCTCCTATGCTCTTATCGGCATCTCCAGAGTTCTTCTCGCCCAGTGCCTGGCACATAGTGAAACTTCACAAATGTTTGCTGAGTGAATGAATAATTCATGATTTTTCTCTTCTATAGAATATTGTTTATCAATTTACTCCTGCAAGTGTGATGCCCAGCATTGAAAACACTACTCCAAGTGGTTTTTGACCAGAACAAAATAAATGGCATATGTGGGAAGCCAGATAATGTCTCCACCCCCTACCCCTCAAAATTGTCCACATCCTAATCCCCAGAAACTGTGAAAATATTACTCTAAATGGCAAAAGGAACTTTACAGACATAATTAAGTTAAGGAGACTGAGAGGGGAAGATTATCCAGGTGGGCCCAATGTAATTACAGGGTCTTTATAAGAGGGAGGCAAGGACAGTCAGAGTCAGAAAAGAACATGTGTTGAGAGAAACAGGTGTCACAGAGAGACTTGAAGATGCTATGCTGCCGGCCTTGAATATGGAAGAAGGGCCACAAGCCACGGAATGCAAGTGGTCTTTAGACACTGGAAAAGACAAGGAAACTGATTCCCCCCTGGAACCTCCAGAAGAAATGCAGACTTGATGACATCTTGATTTTGGACTTCTGGCCTCTAGAACTGGAAGAAAATAAATTTGTGTTGTTTTAAGCCAATAAAGTATGATTTGCTCTAACAAAGTTTAGCAGCAGGAGGAAAATAATACAGCATAGATACTTTTCTTGATGTAGTTATTATGTTTCTATTAATAACAGCCTAGCAGTGTAGTCCTCTTGATATTAGGCACACTGAGTTTTCAGATTGCAGGCAGATTAATCTAAAAATATAGATTCTCTCTTTTCATTGTTTTTTTAAAGGCTCTTAGTTGGCATCTGTCCCCCTCATGTTGCCCAGACCTCTTATATTGTCACCACCATCCTCGTACCTTTTGTTTGCTCTCATTGATGCTGTGTTAGAAGTTTGTTTCCCAAGAGGCCCAATCACAAGAAATAACAAATTCCCCCACATTCTTGGGACTGTGTTCTCACCACAAAAGCTAACATTATGTTACTCGTTTGGATGTAGTCAGAATTTTTTTTTTTTTTTGCGGTACGCGGGCCTCTCACTGTTGTGGCCTCTCCCGTTGCGGAGCATAGGCTCCGGACGCGCAGGCTCAGCGACCATGGCTCACGGGCCCAGCCGCTCCGCAGCATGTGGGATCTTCCCGGACCGCGGCACGAACCTGTGTCCCCTGCATCGGCAGGCGGACTCTCAACCACTGCGCCACCAGGGAAGCCCTATCCGATCCTTTGATATGCTAATATGTATTGCTTGTGGCTTGGAGGAGGGTTAGAACTCAATCTTATTTGCCTCAGATCTTGTATTCTTTTTTTTTTTTTTTTAATTTTATTTATTTTTGGCTGCTTTGGGTCTTCGTGGCTGCGCGGGCTTTCTCTAGTTGCGGCAAGAGGGTGCTGCTACTCTTCCTTGTGGTGCACTGGCTTATTGTTGCTGTGGCTTCTCTTGTTGCGGAGCATGGGCTCTAGGAGCACGGGCTTCAGTAGCTGCAGCACTCGGGCTCTAGAGAGCAGGCTCAGTAGTTGTGGCGTACATACGGGCTTAGTTGCTCCAGGGCATGTGGGATCTTCTCAGACCAGGGCTCGAACCCATGTCCCCTGCATTAGCAGATGGATTCTTAACCACTGCGCCACCAGGGAAGTCCTGAATCTTGTATTCTTGGAACTCAGATTAGCATCTCCCAACAACACAGTTTGGGAAAGGCTACTCAACTCCAAAAGCAAGTATTTAATTCATTGTGAAATAACATTTATAAAGGGAAGAACTAAAAAGGCCCACAGAACACTGCATCAGACTCTGTTTTTACCTGTTAGGTCACTCCTGGACGGATCTTTATGTTTAAGGACATGGGCTTCCCTGGTGGTGCAGTGGCTGAGAGTCCGCCTGCCGATGCAGGGGACACGGGTTCGTGACCCGGTCCGGGAAGATCCCACATGCCGCGGAGCGGCTGGGCCCGTGAGCCATGGCCGCTGAGCCTGCGCGTCCGGAGCCTGTGCTCTGCAACGGGAGAGGCCACAACAGTGAGAGGCCCGCGTACGCAAAAAAAAAAAAAAAAAAAGACAGTAAGGAGAGTATCATTTCTACTAAGGAAAAAAATAGAAATGATAATGAAATGGAAATGTTGGTGTTTAGCTTGAAAATAAAAAAAAAAATTAAAGACATAAATGGATCACTATTTTGTCAAAATCCAGAAACTTGGGGATTAAGTTATATCTGTGCACTTTAGTTTTTTTCTTCTGTGTATGTCAGAGTCATTTGAGGGATTTCAGGACAAAAGCATTAGGTCCCTCTCCCTCTGCCAAATGAATGCATGTGCCAGGGATCAGGACCCACCCGGACCTAGGTTTGAATCTGGTTTTGTTCCTGTTTTTGTCCTCTTCATACTGTCTCAGTAATATTTAACTCCCAGGTTTGCTATCATTAAATGTGATCATGAATGCCAAGTCCCTCCTTAGGGCTCAAGAAACGTTACTTTCTTTCTGCTTCACCTACTTCTCTCTCCTGTCTAGGGTTTTTATTCATTTGGGGCTGCCATATTCTGCCTTGTGTTATTAGGTGACTGTTAATAAGAATTTGTTTTAAACCTCTTTATGTTTCCCCATGAATCCCTGCTATAAATATTCATCCCTCCTCTATCTCTAGAAGGTAACCAAGCTTTGGTGTTCTGTTGTTCAGTGACTTTTCTGTTACAGGATAAAAAGACAAAAGTTACCAGATCCCTAAAAGATGACTGAAATATGTTTTCAAAAGCAAAGACTGATGGAGGCAGAGAAGGTGGAGTCAACTGTTGTTCTCTGTTTGGGTGAGGCTGGGAGTCAGGGTGTTCTAGAGAGAAAGGGAAGAGAGGCCGAAGCGAAGTTTGGAGAGATTTGCCTAATGTTGGGAACTGAAAGAGCAAGTTGTGGGTCTCCAGGATATTATCACACAGAGAGCTGCTCTAGGTGATGGGATGTCTGATGGGGTGGCCCTGGGTATCTAGGGTGCGGGGGTGGAGGTGGTGGTGAAATAAACACCACGTGAGAGGGAAGCACAGGTGAAATGGAGATGAAGGGCTCAACAAGATGACGCTTGAAAGCTCTTTCAGGACACTGTTCATTAGAAGATAAGCTCCAGGAGAGCAAGGATTTTTGCCTGTTTCCTCACTGGCACACTGTATTCCTAGCACCTACGACAGTGTCTGACGTATAGCAAGCACTTAATCAATATGCATTTGATGACTGAATGTGGAGTGTTAATGACATGAAGGATAGAAGTTCAGGTAAGATGGGGGAAAAGAAGGAGGGGTCAAGGATGACTCTAAGGCTTCAAAAGTGGGAAGGTGGGAGGAAAGCATTATCAGTAATAATGAGTCCGTTCAGAGAAAAGGCTGGTTGGTGTGGAAGACTGACACATTCGGTTTTCTATTTGTAGACTCTGCTTTTCGTAAAGTACTTTGCATACAGTGTGTGCTGATAAATACATGATGAATGGAATGCTCAGCAAGCAGTTGGGAGTACATGATTGAGAATGAAGAAAGTAGTCAGAGCTAGAAATGCAAGACTCCCCAGTCCCTCTGTGGAAGTGGTGAGTGGGTCCCAGAGAGATCTCAGATATAGAGTAAGTGCGGGAGGGGGGGTGGGGGTGGGCAGGGGGTGACAACTGCAAGGACATGCACATTTCCTGAAGCAATGTACAAATGAACTTATGAATCATCTTGGAGTTAAGTACAATTTAGGGACAACTTCCAAATATTTAGTATTGGATTTTTATTGTTTTCCAGCCTGTGGATTAGAATTTTATCTGAGAGAGCCTCAGTGGCAGGACTCTTGCTGTTAACGGACCCAGGAAGATTCAACGGTACTCAGCTTTTAAATCTATAGACAGTAAATGTTTTATCAGTTATACAAAACTTGGGGGATCCAAAGTCTAGGATTTGGCTTGGTTAAAATGCATTAATTTTATCTTGTAATAGGCACAGAGGCATACCATTAAATCCTGCCTACTCCCATCCCTCTCTCCAAGCAAAACCAAAATTGTGTGCTTCTTTTCAGTCCCTTAGGCAGGGATTCAGAAACCCTCAATTTTATGGAATAATACTAAAGTGATGGTGAAGATGAAATTTATCAGTATTTGCCACTTCTGAGGCACTGCAGACAGTTGCTTGGATGGTCAGTATATCACCATGTGTTAATAGACTTGTAATTAACAGTCATGAGCAGGATTCGAAAAAACTGCTGCCAATCTGAACACACACACACAAAATTAAAAAGCTGACAAGAAGATACAGTAAAAATGAAAACTGTAGTAAAGCAGATTACTAGTTTAAATCACTGGGAAACAACTGTCAGTTTTAACCCTTCATTTACTTGTACTTCAGATGTTCATAAGTGGTTCCTTTACCTATAGGTTTTCATTACTGATACTGGTCCTCTTTTATTCGTAATGTCCTGCAGTGTAATGAACTATTCCTAGTGAGGAATAAAAATAAAGAATTGAAGTACTGGGTATGCATGCTTCCAGGAAGCTGCTGAGCACGTTTTCTTTGTGATGTGACCCTGATGCCATTATAGCTACTGCTTCTACCACTATAATTACCTTAAAAATGGGATCTGCCCCCAAAGTGAGTTCAGGTGTGAAAGAGAGCAGACTGAGCTGGGAGGAATGATAGCTAGGGTTCTAATGAAAGGTTTCAGCAACTTTCTGTATATCCCTGGAGAAAACATTCTGGGTTTTGTGTGTGTGTGTGTGTGTGTGTGTGTGTGTGTGTGTTTTTGCGGTACGCGGTCCTCTCACTGTTGTGGCCTCTCCCGTTGCGGAGCACAGGCTCCGGACGCGCAGGCTCAGCGGCCATGGCTCACGGGCCCAGCCGCCCCGCGGCATGTGGGATCTTCCCGAATTGGGGCACGAACCCGCGTCCCCTGCATCGGCAGGCGGACTCTCAACCACTGCGCCACCAGGAAAGCCCCAACATTCTGGGTTTTTGGAAACTGGAAATGACTACAATTCCATTTCAGTTGTCATCTTGATATCCATGCACAAAAGGCTAATTAAGCCTTCACAAGATTCTCATTCAATTAACCATGGTTGTGTTTTCCCAAAATGTCCCACTGTGGCATGTCATTGATTTTCTCACATTCTTCGTCTCTTGAATAGAAAGGCACTATGTCATGGGTGTGAAGGGTTTAATGTGGGTTCAAAGTTTAGACGTGGGCCCTTGGACAAGCTGTGTAATTTCTCTGAGCCTTAATTCCTTATCTGGAAAATGGGAATACTGCTATTTAGCTCACGGGCTTGCTATGCGTGGTAAACAATGCAGTCTATAAAATCACCTAGCATCTGGCAGGAGTATAATATGTCACACTAGAGTTGTCAACTTTAATAATATAATAATAGACAGTTATTTTACAAGCAAAAACGAGTTTTTTGGGGAATAGCCAGAGGAACTGCAGTTTGGGATATGCGAACCACGGCAGACCATAGGCAAATCCAAAGAACAAGGAACGGGAACCTGCTTTTATAGCGAAGGGTGAGGGGGATTGGGAAGGGCTATTATAACCAAGGAGTCGATTGGAGGAAGCTGGGGGTTCAAAGTATGGAGGCTTTTCATTGGTTGGGCTGCTACAGTTTATGATTGGCTGGGCTGGCCTTGGGCAAAGAGAAGTTTTCTTCTTCCTGCTGGATAGTAAAGTAGGCAAGACCTTTCTGTTTGGAGTCATTGGAGATGCATGGCAGATCATGAAAGCTCCCACTACAGGCCTGCTCTGACTCCAATTTTATTTTATTTTATTGATTGATTGATTGATTTTTTGCTGTACGCGGGCCTCTGACTCCAGTTTTAGCTGAAGTGTCTTTAATTAACCCTAGTATATCCAGTGGATCCACCTTGCCCTTCTTTTTTCCCCTACCCTCTTGGATCCCCTATGTTTATCTTCAGCTGTGGTGGCAGAAAGCTGGGAGAGGTTCCTAGTTATGCAGGGGCCGAGGTTCCTGGGGGACTCTCTAGAACCAACTTGGTATCCCACCAGTGTCTCTCTGCTTGACGAGTCAGTCTCTTCCAAATATTCTTTGGTGATGTAGAATTCCCTGCAAGTTGGAAAATTAGATGAGTTCCTTTTAATTCAAAGGTTGAGAATAATAGAAACCTAAAACACTGTCACTTTGAGGGTTCTGATGAAAATGGTGTACAATCCCCCCTTTACAACAGTTTTGTCATTAATTCTCAAAAAAAACACAGACCCCCCCCCCCCACTCCCCAATAAGCAAAGTTCAGTTTGATATGTTTCCAAGCAACTGCATGTAAAAATTCCTAAAACGTAAAATGCTTTGAAATTTCTCCTTTTTTTTTTTTTTTTTTTTGGTTACAAATGGTGCTTATTGTAAAAATCAAACATTCTGAAATGAATAATTTAGAAAGGAAAGTCCTCCCATGAATGCATCCTCCAGAGATAGCTAATATTCATGTCTGGTGTGTATCCTATTAGATACTTTGTCGTCTGTGTACTAACATAAGCTGTACTATAAATATCATTATTTCTGTTTTTTGTATATCTAACAGTAACAGGATCCTACTAGGCAACTTGCTTAGCAACTTGCTGTTTAAAGTTAATAATATCTTGGACATTATTCCAAGTCATTAGATACAGTACTAACTCATGGTTTTAGTGACTATACAGAAATCTACAGTATATGTGAACCCTATTACTCCAATCCCTTACCAATGGCTGTTTGAGTCATGGTGTCTCTCCATTATAAGCAATATCTAAATGGCAATTCTTAAACACAACTTTGTATAACTAGGCAAAGATATCTACAACAAAAGTTTCTATCAGTGGAATTTCTGCAACAAAGTATATAAATGTTTAAAATTATAATTGATTTTGCTAAAATACCCTCCAAAAAAACCTGACCAATTTGCATTCTCACAAAAAGCACAGGAAAGTACTTATATCTCCACACTAAGTTTTTTTTAAAGGTTTTTATATTAAAAAAAAATATTTATTGATTTATTATTTGGTTGCGTGGGGTCTTAGTTGTGGCAGGCGGGCTCCTTAGCTGTGGCACGTGAACTCTTAGTTGTGTCATGCGTGTGGTATCTAGTTCCCTGACCAGGGATGGAACCAGGGCCTCTGCATTGGGAGTGCAGAGTCTTATCTGCTGTGCTACCAGAGAAGTCCCCACACTGAGTTTTAATAATCATTTTTACCAATAAGTGCAAATGATATATAACTTTAAATTTGATTAGTGAAGTCAAGGCTCTTCAAATTTACTAGAATGTAAGCTCCACAGGGGCAGAAATTATTGTCTGTTTCCTTCACAGCTATATACCTGCTCAGAACAGTGCCTGGCACATAGTAGGCATACATATTTGTTTAATTAAGTAATGTTTATTTTTCTCTTCAGAGAGCTGCTTGTCCATGTAGTTTGCCTATTTTTCTATTAAATTCTTGGGGGGGTTTTTTTGGTTTTTTTTTTTTTTTTTTTTTGGTCCCCTAAGAGCTCTTGGTATAATAAGTAACCATTTGCTGTGTGCTGCAAGTATTTTTTCCCAACTTGTCTTTTTATTTCTTGGTGTGTTTTGCCCTTAGAAACTACATTTTTATGAGTTCGAATGTATTAACCTTTTTCTTCAAGCTTCTTTCATGTCTAGTTTTTTACCACTGCAAAATAAAAACAAGATTCACATAGGTTTTCTTCTTCTTTCAACATGGGCTTAAGGGTTTTGTTTTGTTTTCATCTGATATTTCTATTTGGTGTCTACTGATTGGAAAAATGCATTGTATAGAATAAAGAGCACACAGGTAGGGAATCGCCAAGTTAGAGAGTTCAAATTTGTACCTAAACACTGATGCATTTTTATTTTGGATTTTTTTTTACTCTCTTTCCCCAAACACATAAAAATAACTTTGTTAGTGCCTTTTTAAAAATTACAAATATTGCTCATGTACATTACAAATACTTCAAGTTAGACAGATTTAGGGTAAGCAGCAAAAATCCCCTTTCTTTCTCTACCCCTATAATTCTAGAAGAAATCTCTGTCAGCATTTTGGTGTGTAGCCTTCAGGACCTTTTCTTATGTACTCACAAGTATATACACACATACCAGTGGTCCTTTATTTTTCTGCTTGATATAAATGAATCACACTGTATGTGTTTCATGAATGTAGAATTCTAAAGCCAATATACTGTAGCTGTCATCATATCAGTGTATGTATATACATATTTATAATAGTTTTGCAATAGTTGCATTCATTACTAGGATATACTACCATAATCTAATTAGTCACTTTCTATTCGTGGGCATTATTTTCCTGTTTTTAAACATTACAGGCAATGCTGCTGTGACCATCCCCATACATATTTTTGTGTTGCTGTGTAATTATTTCTGCAGGATGGATTCCTAAAAAATGGAATTGCTGATTTGAAAGGTACATGCATTTACAGCAGACTGGAGTTTGCGAAATGGCAAGAAGCCTTTGTGCCACTCACAGCCCACTGTAATGACTCCATCTTGCACTCTGCTTCAGGAGTGCTATAGAAAATAGTTTTTTTGTTTTTTTTTTTCAGTATGCAGGCTGAAAGTGATTGCCACTATGCAGGATACATTATTGCATGTGCACATTATTGCAACTATGTAAAACTTTTGAATTCTTGTGGAAGGAGGTAAAGAATTAAGCAGGCTGAATTTGTAGCCGTCTCTGGGATAGTGTTTTTGGTAACTTTTTGTGGGGCGGGGTGGGGGGGGGAGGGAGGGATGTTTTCACAATGTAACTATAACTCAGCCTTTGTATAGAAGATTTATTCTAATAAGGTGGGAAGGGCGGGGTCAGGACTATTGGGACATGCAGGGTCTTTTAAAGATCCCTGAAATCATAATATTTAGGCATTGTACACATAGGGCTGGCCTTGTTTGCTAGGTTTTTTTGTTTTGTTTTGTTTTTGCGGTACGCGGGCCTCTCCCTGTTGTGGCCTCTCCCGTTGCGAGCACAGGCTCCGGACGCGCAGGCTCAGCGGCCATGGCTCACGGGCCCAGCCGCTCCGCGGCATGTGGGATCTTCCCGGACCGGGGCACGAACCCGTGTCCCCTGCATCGGCAGGCAGACTCTCAACCACTGCGCCGCCAGGGAAGCCCAGAAAATAGTTTTTTGCTTTTTGTTTTTTAAGCATGAAGTTTTGAACATGAAAATATAAAATAGTTAATTATTTGAGTGTAGGTTTATGTACATTTTGCCCAGCAATTCCACTTTTAGGGATCCATCCTATAACAACACTCCCATGAAGTGAAGTAGCATAAGTTCAGCTCCGTAAACCAGTTATGATGAAAGAAAGTTGTTAAAAAATGTTAAGTATCATTAATGCGCTAAGCGAGTACTCTGAGTAAAGTGACCCAGATATTTTGCCTCAATCATCAGTCATGGGACTGGAAATTAGGAGAGCTTCTCCACAGACAGATGGGAAGGGTGAGACACCTCCCTTCTCTCCTGTGAGGTGGCACATCAGCTGGAACAGTGGTCCAGGCTTCTAACATTTCTCAGGATTGAATAAGAGCTCTGAGCAAGCTGCTCCAAGATACAGCAGCTTTGTACACTGCTCCCACCCCCTCGCCCCGCCCACACACAACTCTAAGAGGTGTCCTACCATCTGGGGGTCTGTGCAGGGAGCTACCCAGCAACCAGAAGGGCCAACCTCTTTTCGTTGATGGGGTAACTAGGAGTCAGCTAAGAGATCTCAGTTCCTTTCCCTCCTGGTCCTCATTCCTAGATCACTTGGCTTGAGCCCAGAACTGCCTTCCAGGGAGAAAAGTCAAGGAACTTTAGCATAACCACCGAATTACCCTCTAAAAAGGAAGTAGTACTTTATTTGACACTTACTTGAATAGCTTCCTTGCCACCTTTGCTGGAAACTCACTAATTTACTCTTTAATCTTTTTAGTTTTTGCCAATCTGATTTCTCATTACTGTCTATTTTTTCTTACACAGTGTTATTATAAAACAGACACTAAATTTTTTGCACATGTTTGTGGACTATTTGTATTTCTTCAGTGAATTGCTTTCTTATGGCCTGTGTCCTATTTTTATTTTTTATTTTATTTATTTATTTTTTCTTCGGTACGCGGCCCTCTCACTGTTGTGGCCTCTCCCGTTGTGGCGCACAGGCTCCGGACGCGCAGGCTCAGCGGCCATGGCTCACGGGCCCAGCCGCTCCGCGGCATGTGGGATCTTCCCGGACTGGGGCACGAACCCGCGTCCCCTGCATCGGCAGGCGGACTCTCAACCACTGCGCCACCAGGGAAGCCCTATATGTCCTATTTTTAAATGGGTTGTCTTTTTTATTGATCCATAGGAATTCTTTATATATATTCTGGATATTAACCCTTTTTAATAATACTGCAATTGTTTTCCATCAGTTGTCTTAATTACAGCTCCCGCCACATAGATATTGACATGCTCATGTGCTTAGAACTTGCTGAACCCCAGTTCCACCTTCTCCCTTCCCTCCCTCTCCAGCTTGTGGAAGGAGAGTAAATGCAGTTCCTGACAACTACTGGGCCACTAGGACCTCTGAAACCTTGACAGGACTAGTAGAATAAGGAGACACTATCATTTATGAAGTGGCAAATAAGCTTTCTGGTAGATGTGAATTCCTTTTTCATGAACTCACAATACTGGGGAAAACAACACGATGGTTATTTATATATGCAAACGTGTAGCTGAGCCCTTGCTCTGGAATGGAGATGTTGGAGAAGATAGGACTCTGCTTGAGAGTACTAAACTGACATTTGCTAAAGCAATAGTTTTTCTACACTGTAGGCAGACTCATAGCTCTAAGTTAGGATTTAGACTCCTTACACATTGGCTTATTAGTTTTGAGATGCACATGTCCTCGATTTTTTTTTTTTTTTTTGCCACACCACACGGTGTTTGGTATCTTAGTTCCCCGACCAAGGACTAAACCCATCCCTGCAAAGGAAGTGCGGAGTCTTAACCACTGGACTGCCAAGGAAGGCCCTGAACATGTTGTTTAAATAATTGCTTGCAGGAGATAAAGACAGGGCTGGCAGGATCTTTACGTAGAGTTGGAGGAAGGATTGTATGTAAAAAGGATTAGCTTGGTCAAGCTCAGTCCTGAGCCAGATATTGTTTAAAACTGAACACCCCAAGCTTTGAGAATGTTATGAAAACTTTATTTTAAATTATTATTAATTTATAAGGGGATATTGTGCGAAAGTGGCCTCTTTTCACTTTGTGGGTATCTCCAGTCCTGGGGTTCATCTACTATGATCTGATGTGACTTGCTGACAGCACACCCCTACAAGTAGGTCTCTTCTGCATGGAGTAGACAGTCCTACAACAATCATGTAAAGAAACCCTATACTTGGGACGGGGCATGAGAATTTGGAAGGCAGGCTGTATATTGGGGTGAAGAAGAAATACTACTTTCTTGAACCTTACTCTAGACTGTGATTCTACAGAGTGCTGAATGGTACCCCAGGGTAGTGTGGGGAACCTGGCTTTCACCTGTCCCTGGATACCCTGGGACACATCCCATGAGACAATATCATTTTAATTCAAAGAGATTGCACCATCCATAATCAAAAAACAAACCTAGGGCTTCCCTGGTGGCACAGTGGTTGAGAGTCCGCCTGCCGATGCAAGGGACGCGGGTTCGTGCCCCGGTCCGGGAAGATCCCACATGCCGCGGAGCGGCTGGGCCCGTGAGCCATGGCCGCTGAGCCTGCGCGTCCGGAGCCTGTGCTCCGCAACGGGAGAGGCCACAACAGTGAGAGGCGCGCGTACCGCAAA
>RJWK010049977.1:0-16432 GCA_004363435.1 Platanista minor | reverse complement strand
TTCTTTCTTTCTTTCTTTCTTTCTTTCTTTCCTTCCTTCTTTCTTTCTCTTCCTTCCTTCCTTCCTTTCTCCTTCCTTCCTTCTCTGTTTCTCTCTTTTGTATTTTTTGTTCTCTATCTCACATTGAACTAAGCTTACTGGGGGCAGAAAATTTCTATAACTCAATCATATTTTATCCTAGAATGTGGCATAATGTCTAGAATATAGTAAGTACTCAATCAATAATCATCATCTCAATAAAGGAATGCATTTGGGAAAACTTTTCCGGAAGTCTTTTCAAAGTCTTTTGCAGACTTGAAATTAATTCCAAAGCTCTCCTTTTTTCTATTATTTTTATTTTACCTGAGAATTCAAAAACTAATAGCATAGTTTTGACATACTTGGGCTTTGTAAGCATGATATTAAGAGAAGGACTATGGCTTCACGTGGGTAAAATGTACTGAAAATTGTCACTTTGTGAATGTGAATTAACATAGGGAAGCTGTTTGTATACACATATATATATACACATAAATCTAAGATATTTACATATGTATGTATGAAGTTTGAAACTTTCTAAGAGATGTTTGTTTTCCTTTTTATAGGACAAGACACCATTCCTTCCACTCGAGGTATTTACATTTTACTTATTCTTGCCAAGTTTATATATTTAACATTGATAGACTTTTCTATTATTTTCTAGTGAAATCGTTTTGTAAGGACAACTTTATAATCATGAATAGCCCTTGACATTCTCTTGTTCTTAATATTCCTGCTTGTAAGGTATAAAGTTTGATAACTACCTGAACATATTTTTATTTGTAAATGTATTATTGTGTATAAATTATAGCTTTTCTTACACCTGACAGTATATCACATAGCAGGTTTCCAATCTCTTTTTAAATTTTACCACTATAAATAAATCAATTTATTTTAGTTAGATTGCAAAACTTCATAGTTAAAGAACTATATGAGAAATTAGAATTCTAAATGTAACTTTATATATCTATATAAATTCCGTCAAGAGAAAAGTTTTGACAATATTGAGATATTTTGTAATAATCATTTCCAAATTCGATTGTACAACTGAATTGTCTTAACACGTGTCCTAATCCCGAGATAAATTTAAGCGATGAAGATGCTGACAATAAATTCATATATATCAAGTGTCAAAGAAGAGAGAAAAATTAGATCTGGTTAAAAATAAATTATACCACTTAAATGATATTGTTATTGAAAATATATTATTGATGTCCTGATTAATCGTATGGTTGACATTATGCATTAAGAAGATAAGTAAAACCCTTAAGATAACCCTGATTTAACAATTATAATGCACAGTTCTAATGAGGCACATTCAAAATACTCTGAGAAGTGGATTATTAAAGAAACTCTACCACGGCAGAGAGGTTTTATAAATATATTAAAGTCATTGATGTATAGCAGACTGTTTGGCTTATGCCACAAAAAGACATGCAACTCAGCATCTCCACCTTTTACAGAAGAGTAAATTCATCTCAACCATAGAAACAGGTTACTTTTGCAGAAGGGGAATGGGAGGGAGTAGAAAGGGGACTGAAGGTTTAAAACAGTAAGTGACCCTCACCTTATTGAGAGAGTGTCCTGATCTCTGCCCAGACTGGATCACAATAAGCTCCCAAATGGTGAAACCAGGTAAGTTAAAATAGCGGCCCCCAATGCAAATCAGAACGTTCTTTCCCAAGTACTGCCAAGGAGAATGTGATCAGTGGAAACCAGTAACTCTCCAAAGCAGGAGCACAGGGGCAATGTGGAATTGGCAACTGAAGCATGT
The DNA here is from genome assembly GCA_004363435.1 of Platanista minor. Taxonomy (NCBI): domain Eukaryota; kingdom Metazoa; phylum Chordata; class Mammalia; order Artiodactyla; family Platanistidae; genus Platanista; species Platanista minor. Next base: position 14,640 of record RJWK010049977.1, on the reverse strand, counting down.
TTTCTCATCCTAAATTCAGTTCTTATTTATGAAGTGAGGGAATGTGCATGGAGCTTTAGAATGTCTGCCAGGATGTTAAGGCTTCTAGGTGGAGGGTGGTTCTCCAAACACCCTTTCTTCATACACCATGAATTGAATTTGCTCTTGACCAGAAGTAATCCTTAGGAATGCCGATCTTCAAAACAGTAAAGCACTGTTATATGAGATATTTGCAGTGATTTTCTCTCTTCGGAATTCAAATCTAGCAAAAGCATGGAGGGGGTGATAAAGGGAGAAAGTTGCAACAGGCTCCTCAAAGCAAATGGGATCACTGGAACTTTGCCGACACCAAAATTAGTTTAACCTGAAAATAAACGAATAATTGGTCGTCTATCATGTTGAATGTGAATGAATGTTATTGGACAGAATTTTAAGCTCCTCCCACCCTTCCATCTTCTCTCTCTCCCCATCCCTGTCTCCCTCCAGTCTCTCCCCCACCAACCTACCTCCCCTCCTTTTACTCAGTATATACTGTAACGATGAGAGAACACTAAAGTTAGATTTAGGATTTGACACTGAAGACAGGAAGGCACCACTTGCTTGTTACTTAGCTGAACATGTTGACATATAATTATGGGTAAAATTTGTTAATAAAAACATTTATCTGTGAGTTATTAGGCTATGAAATTTTAGGGATTGGAATTTTTCTTTGGAAAAGAACACATATAACAGCTGTCCTATCTCTTTGGATTTCTGTAATCACAGAATAGTTCTGTGATCTTTCGTGTACACTGATGTCGAGGCAATTCCGTGCAGCTCAGATGGGTTTTGCGGGTACTTAGTAAAAATGGATTTCACATCACCTTCCACATTAATGAATAAATCTGGGACTTCCTTGTGTCGTTTCTGTTTCCATTTCTTAATTCTCTACTCAGCGATCTTCCATTTCCGTTCCTAGTTCTGCCCTTAGCACTTCTGCTCCTTTTCTGATTCGCCCCCCATTCTCTCCCTTTTCCTATATTTGTGCTATTCTCACTTGTCCAATCTTATTGAACTGAGTTAATTAAAATGTGTGATATAACTCAATTTTTTATTAATTAGATATTGCAAAACAAAATTTGCTATTCATAGCAATAAACACATGTTAAACAGAAAATTCAGAAAAAAATGCACTTCTCTAATCCTAATATTCAGAGAGCACAACATGTTTCTTTTTTTAAAACTGGTGTACTTCCCCGTTCTTCGAGATAAAGAAATCCACTTTCTGAATAAGAGAGCACACAAATGTAAGGGCCTTTAGTACACGGCGCTCATTTGCTCGGCAGGCAGGTTTTTCCATGTGTGTGCTCATCTCAGCAGTGCACAGACCTACTTCACCAGGCCCTTGCTACAGTTTTCTTTTCTCTTGCCACAGTTTTCTTTTCCCTGAAGTGAACTGAAACTGGGGAAAAAGTTATATCAGTATCTCAAATTGTGTTTCTTCGGTTATCATGAAAAAAACATTGTTGTAGACCTGGGTCATCTGTATACTTGTTTGTGAATTTTGTTTTCCAGTCTTTTGCTTTGGTCTTTGCTTTGTTTGAATTTGATTGATTAAGAAATCAGTGTGTGCGTCTAGAACTCTTGTCTTTCATTTTCTTCTCCTGGAATGCTAGCTCTCCTAATAATCCCCTTCCAACTTTATCTTTCTTTATTCTTTTCTTCATTGATCAATCTTTCACAATTTCTTTTAATCATCTTTACGCCTGGTGCTTCATCCTTCTGAACCCAATTGCTTTGGACAGTTGAGAATCCACCAGTGAAGTGAGAAGAGGGCAGGGAATAGCTGCTTTCATCTCATGTCCCCATTTTCACCTTTAGCCCCTGTTCTGCGGCTTGCTTTCTGTCTAAGTCTATATATTCCAACTATCCCTCTGGATGTATCTATATTTGTACATATGCATGTGCATACATGTGTACGCATTGTCAAATATACACACACCCCATATACACACACACACCATAACTCATATCTGTACGTGCAGTACATATTATGTACGTGCAGTAATGGGCTGGAGAGTTAGCTGGTTCAGATGATATGATTCAGGGTGTGACTCACATGTTTATTTTCTCCCCTCTCCATCTCCCACGAATATGACAGGACTGAACACAACAGAAGAGTCCTCTACTCTGACTGCAGGTGGTCCCTTACCTGCTCACACCACTGCATTCTCACTCGCAAGCATCTCTGAACGAGGAAATGACTCCTCAGACACCACGCCTCCTCCTAGCCCAGAAAGTACCACCATGGAAGCATCCCTGAACTCTTGGGATAATGATAGTACTCCTGCTGTGACAGGTTGGCAGCGATCTTAACTGAGACGGGATTAGGGAAAAACTTGTCTCTCTTTGTTTTTTCTTTTTAAATTTTAAAGTTATCAGAACAGTTTAAATTATGGTCAGTTCCTATGTGTGAGGTTTTACTAAAGTGTGTAAAATGTAGAACATCTAGGTGTTCATGAAATATTGGCCGGCTAAAGTAATGAAGCCTGTTGTTAGGGATGGGGGAGGGAGGGAAGTGCCCCCCTAAGTAAAATCAGGATGTGTTGATGGGGGACAGCGGCGGTTCTTGGTGTCCTCTGATCCCCACGTGCTGCATCGTTTTCCTGGTTCCTGCTCACCTAAGTTTTCTGTAGCCCCGGGGAGGTCAGAATGTCCTCTTTCATGTCTTTGTTGGTCTCACACCCCCCAGCTCTTACCCCAAAGTAGAATTTTTCTTGGTTCAATCCCAGATCCTCAATATCAGAAAATTATTGGAGACAGACAATTTATTATTATTTTTTTAAAACTACACTGAGGATTAATAATTCAGCTTTACTATTTGGATTTCTTCCAGGGATATTTGCACTTTTTTTTTTTTAATATTTAATTAGGGTTGTGAGTCCCAACGGTAGAATTTAAGATGATGTGGTTCTGTTCGTAGCAAAATATCAGAGTGACATGGGAGGTATTTCTGCAGGGTAAAACCTCTGATGCTCCTAGGATCCAGGGACACCACTGATCCACTCATTCTCTGTTTAATGTTAGGTCCGCAAGTGTTTCTGGTACATAAACTGACCATCCTGAGATTTGTTCCTGCCTTTTCCCAAATAATGTGCTGTGTGCCACTTTCTGAGGCAAACTGGTTAATAGACATGTTCTGTTTAAAAAGACTAAGATATTTGTTCAATAAGGTCATCAATCTTAGCTTGAAACGCAAGCATGGGTAACACCATCACATTCCTGGGTGATGGGTACACACAGTGTTTTGAGTACCATCCAGATGAACTTTATTGGCTGTGGTAAGTGGTTGAATAAATGCTCAGTGCCTTTTATATCAATTACAGTAATGTATATTTAATCTTTATCCCATTTTCCCTGCTACCATAGGGCAGCAGAGGTGGCTGTGACCTATCTAAACATTGCAAGTGTTGGAATTCCTTTTAACAAAAGGAATGTGAGGATGAGGGAATTGATGGCTACATAGAACTTTTCATGCTAAACTTTTTTATTGACTGAATAACATCACACAGAGTTTTCTATTTCAGAGTTTCCACATTTCACCTCACATGCACAAATACACATGTACAACATTCCTACCTTTTTATTTCCCAAATTTTTTTCCCCTGAAAACGTTACCGCCAGAGATTTACATATGAAGCAAAGTGTGGGAAAAAAAGGTTTAAAATGAAATAGATTGGACATATGGATGAATTATTTAAAAATACTAACTTGCTCTGGCTCAATAATACTAGTGATAAAATTAGTTTGGAAAATTTTTTATGCTTTCAAACGATACAACACATTTTCTTTTCTGGAAAATAATATTGGTGATATTTCAATTCTCTACTGGGATAAAACCTAAAGGTGTTATTTATTTTATGTTTATGATTGATTTGTACTGTGGAATGGAATGTAATCAAATTTTTCTTGCTTACTAATATATGAAGCGGAAAACTATGTCTCAATCCATTTTTGTAACAGTATAATATACACCATTTCAAAAATTAAAAAATTATTACAATAAGCATTCACATGCATAACACTAAATTTAATTTTGTAATATTATCTTTATAAAATTAATGTATGCATGTTGCAAAACAGCATTACAGAAGCATTACACACACACACACACACACACACACACACACACACACAATGAAAATACATTCTCCCCAAACACTGCTCCTTAAAAAGTTGTCTATCTTCCAGACTCTCAGCATATAATTCTGTGAGTGTGTTTCCTCATATCACTTCTGATACTATTATCAATCTTTTAAAACTCTGCCAGTATGCTAAACATTTTTCATTTTGATTTATGCTTTGATTTACATTAAACTTTTTTTCATAATAATGAGCATCCTTGTATATACTATTTGGCCATTGTCTCTTACATCTCTCGTACATTTTTCTGTTCTTTTCCTCATATAAGAGATTCTTGTATATTGGGGGATTCTTTGCTTGTTCGGCCTACAAAGAAATGTCCTCACTTTCAGTTGTGGAGTTGATGGAGAATTCCAAAAGCTGATAGTGACCCGGAAGTCACAAAAGCTACCTGGAAACATGAGCCACCTATGGCTGCATCAACCCAGACAGGCTCCGAGATGTGTAAACGAGCACGCGGGTGCTACCTTTCTGGCAGGTGGACTTAAAGATGAGCAGACTTGTACTTGAACAGACTGGGCCGTTTCACAGTTTGGTAAACTATAATAACACTTTGCTCCTTATAACTTCCTGGTATTAAAAATTTTTGCCTGCAATAGGGAGATATTGATATAATGATCTCGCTTTCCTACCTTAGAGGTTAATCAGCACAGACACTTCACCTGCCGTCTCCTGCAGACCCGCGGGTGCCTCTCTGCACTCACCCCAGCTCTGGGCAGGAATGTCAAGTCCAGTTTGTGGCTCCTTCAGACTTGTGCAAATACAAAGAGAGCATGAACACCGTCTAAGTACGGAGTGAGGGACTCCAACCACCGTTCCACATGTAGCATTTGCTGGTGGATGGATTTGGGATTTCGAACTTTCATAGTTACCCCTATTCCAAGAGGGTACCTAACAAAGGTCCTTGTAATAGTGATGAATTGATGAAGAATGAGAATTATGAGAATACAGGAAAGACCTGTTCATGGGGTTAGTCAGGGCTTTATATGTTTGTTTATATTTTAGGCAAGTATAATTCTTCAGTGAAAACTTCTTGCGAGTAATAAAGAATATATGCACAGATTCTTTCCTTAAAGACCTCCTACTTAAACAAAACATGTGAAGAGTAGATGGTGTACATTATCAATAAAGGGCACTGAGAAGTTATAACCACAAATACATCGGTTTTAAAAGAACGAAAAAAAATATATAGATGCTCATGTTCTCCATTCAAACATCAAGATTCTTTCAGTTCAGCGTCTCTATTTATAAAAAACTGCAAAACATCCCCTCCCTGGTCTTTCCAAAATCGGTGTCTAATCAGTTCCTGGTGCCCCTTTTTGTCCTAAAAAACAAGCATGTTTCTCAGGTTGCAAATGCACACAGCCACCTGTATACACTGAGTGACCTGAGTGCCTGAAAATTAAAGATACGAATGGGGAGCCTGGCAGTGAAGTGACCTTACTTTAAGTATGGCTCCAACGAGGAAGCCAAGTGTATCAGATAGAAAATTATTATTTTGAAGGATTAAAACTGCTCCTTTGGCATAAAAATCATGACAGGCAATCCAGAAAGCTTAAACAGCTGGGAAAAGAGCTGCCCTCGTCTCCTTGTCCCATTTCACTCACTCTGGCTGCCATGGGAACAGCAGTAAAAAGATCTGGAGCTTTTAGCAAATCCACAGAAGTTGTGGATGGGAAAAAACTAAGGAGGGTTGCCTGGGAGGCTGGTCATCACACAATTTAGTCTGCTTTGCCCCATCAAGGACTTCTTCCTCTCCCAGTGGCTAATTCCACTAATTAAAAATCTATTAGGATTAATTAACCTCATTCAAATTGTAATTGCCACTCCTAAGCCATCGCTGAAATTACTAAACCAGGGAAAGTAGTTTTCCTATGAAGACGGAAGGTCAGGGATGTGCAGAGGGTGAGGGTGGGAGACCTCAGAATGGCATGAGAACCAGGGACCTTGGGGAGGGGCAGAGAGAATGAGCTAGTGAAGCGAGAAGTAGAAAAAAATGTGGAGGAAGGCTAAAGTCAAGCCTAGCTGATTTCAAAATTTGCAGAGGGCCAGTTGTGTGCCTACTATTTTTTTTTAAAGGATTAAAAAAAAATTCATCTTCCCCTCTTCTCCTGGTTCTGTGGGAGGCTTCCACTGAGGATCCCGATCTGAAGAACTGATGTTTAAGTTATTCATCCTGTTCTGCGTTAAATTTGGGGTTCAGTGGCATTTGAAGACTGAGCTGAGAACCCAAACTCAAAATTTAGTAGATGCATGTTCAGTCCTAGTGGCATGGATTGGAGGGTGCCTGAGGGCTCGCGTCAGAGTCATTTGGGGGAAGCGCATGCGTGTGTCTCTCGGCTGAAACACTGAGCATCTGACTGCAGATACAGGACCCACCTCATACCGTTGAACCAGTGACCCCAGGGATCGTGACAGTGAAATAACCACACAAAGCTCAACTGGGAGCTAGCCCTATTTCTTTTGCTTCTGCCAGGACCACTAGCATGGTGCTAGGCGTCTAGTTGGCACCCAGTGAATACACGTTGCTCCCTTGTGCTGTGATTCTGGGTGTGGTGTCTGTGCGTGGGAGGAAAGATGTGACATGCAGTGGGTGCTTTGAACCTTGACAATGAAAAGTCCTATTATCGGCGACAACCCTTGATTCTATGCCTACTAGCTCATCTGTAATTGGAAACGAAGGGGATGCTGTCAATATAATGGGAAGTTCCTGGGCTCTAAACCAGTTTGCTTTTTCCTGGCAAGGGGAGCCTCCATAGTGAAGGTAGCATTGTGATCTTCAGCTGGAAGGAAAACAATCCCCCAGTTCAGCAACTGCAAAGGCGGGATCCCCTTCAGCTCTATTTTCAGAAAATCGGAAGGAAGCACCTGCACCCAGGGATCCCTCCCCAGAGAGGTGCACCTCACCCAAGGCGCTTGGCAGGGGCGGGTGGCAGTTCCTCTTGTGGTAACCTCACCGCAGCAGCCTTTTTTCCTCAGAGCTCATGTCCATCTCTGTGGTCTCTGCGCCAGCCAGCGGCACCCACTCTGTGCATTTTCAGTATTGCCCAAGGCAGCAAACCGCCAGGAGGCTTGGCCTCCCTAGGCAGGACAGGCTTTCTTCTGAGGTCCCAGATACTTTTAAAATGTGTGCTGTGATGCCAAAACTGCATAGGTTCTGAGGTGTCTGTCTTTAAACTCATCTCTCCCATAAGCCATGTTATTTTTCATCCCATTTTGTAGACGTGTAGGTTGTGAGGAGGCAGGAGTGCTTGAGTGTTTACTGCCCGGCCTTAGCTTCTAAAATGATTTTTTTTTAAATTTATTTTTGGCTGCCTTGGGTCTTCATTGTGACACATGGGCTTCTCATTGCAGTGGCTTCTCCTGTTGCGGAGCTCAGGCTCTAGGCGCGTGGGCTTCAGTAGTTGTGGCACGTGGGCTCAGTAGTTGGGGCACGTGGGTTCAGCAGTTGGGGCATGTGCCTCAGTAGTTGTGGCTTATGGGCTCTAGAGCACATGTGGCCTCAGTAGTTGTGGAGCATGGGCTCAGTAGTTGTGGCCTCAGTAGTTGTGGCATGTGGGCTCAGTAGTTGTGGAGCATGGGCTCAGTAGTTGTGGTGAATGGTCTTCAGTAGTTGTGGCATGTGGGCTCAGTAGTTGTGGCTCATGGGCTCTAGAGTGCAGGCTCAGTGGTTGTGGTGCACAGGCTCAGTAGTTGTGGCACATGAGCTTCGTTGCTCTGTGGCATGTGAGATCTTCCTGGACCAGGGTTCAAACTCATGCCCCCTGCCTTGGCAGGCAGGTTCTTAACCCCTGCATCACTAGGGAAGCCCTGGCCTTAGCCTCTATTAATAAACATGCCTCTGTGGGCTGTGTGGTCCCTGCCCTTGCGGGGCAGGAATGCTGATGGCCTTTGTGATTGCAGGGGCTCCAGGAGAGAGGACTACACCCAGCACCTTGTCCGCAGACACAGCTTTCCCACCAGTAACCACTCTCAGCCCTGCACACAGCAGTCCCACTGCCTCACCTGCACGCATCTCCAACTCGACCACCCAAGACAATGCCTCAGGTTTGACCGTGATGCTCTAGGTGTTTTAGGTTCTGGATAATGAAATGGAAACTTGAAAACTGTCATGCAGCTCTTTTATTTCACACCAAATATGACTGTGGGTTTCCTGTTTTACAAATTTTCACACAGTGATACTAAATTAGGGGAAAAAAAAAACCTTACCAGTAAGCTTTCTATGGGCATATTTTAATTATTTATATCATAAAAGTTCATGGTGAAGAAGAAAGATAACAAACTTTAATGTCCTATAGCCCTGAAATCAAATTCAGCCTCTTCAACTTTCTAGTTGACTTTAGGACAAGGTACTTAGACTTTCTGTGTGTCAATTTTTCTTTCTGTAAAAATGGGTATAATAATACTCATTTCATAGGGTTGATAGGAAGATGGAATATGTAAAAAACCTGGTATGAACTGAATAGTACAAAAGGGTAATGGGCATCCTTGTTAGTAATTAAAATAAGGATAGTTGTAACAAGATGAGAGGTAGTTTGAGGGAGACTGCACATGTCAGAATTATACTAAGGAATGAATAGTTTCTTCTCAACGTATACAATGTCTAGTTCCAATTGTTTGCACTCTTAGTCATCTTAAAGGGCCACGTGTAGACAAATCTTTGACTCACTTTTCTATTCTAAAAACAAGCAAGTGTCAATTCAAACGAGGGGGAAGCCTCTAGCAAAGATTCAGTTAGTAAATCATCTTTGCTAAAGGGTTTTCCTCTCGACCCTCCATATGACAAACTCATTAACTGTGACCCTCTGTTCATTTCCTTGCAGATGTGCTCAACGCGTCCACTACACCATCCTCTCCGACCCCTTCAAAAAGCATTATCTCTACAACTGATCTCACAACAATAGGTGACAACCTGACCCCCAGTCATGAAATCACACCACCACCACGTGCTTTGGACATGCTCATTGAAGGGTCTTCCGTTGGCTCCACCTTAGGCTCTTTGAGAAGTTCAATTGAGTGTTCTAATCCTGAGGGCTGTGGAAGGGCAATTAGTCCAAGACACCAATCAGTTTCCGCAGTGCAACAGCCAATGAGATCAGGGATGGTGTTGCTGTGATAACCTCTTACATCATGGCCGTAGCATCCCCCAAGAGTTGTGTACTCTATGAAAACTCGTAGAAACGACCAGCTATCCTAGGACTTCTAAGAGTGGGTTTCGGTGTTGGTATGAAAAAGAACAGTTCTCTCAGTGGGGCTCTCTGTTCCAAGAGGTCAGTGTCAGAGGAGTCATCGCAGAGCCCCAGACACACACGTGGGATGTGGAGACAGAGGTGGGGGGCTCCATGCAGGGAACGAACGTCCAGGAGGTGATAGAGTCTGCGATGTGTCAGCCATTCAGAGCCCGCCAGGACACTATTCTCCCTTCAAGTTCTCCATCTCAAAGACCAGATTAGCAGAGATCTCTTAGCTTCCACAAACCCCATTTCCATCCAATTCTTCAGTTAAATACATATGCTCACACAAGATAGGTCTCAGTTGGTGGACAGAACAATGTGCTACCCTGGATTTAGTATATGGGCAAACAGCTTACAAAAGTTAGACCAGACAATGAAGCAGCCCTTGCCTATTTTCTGATTTTTTTTTTTTTAAACAAAGGAGTAAACTGAACTTTCTAGGGGTTATATTTATATAAACTTATTTTGAGATTAATCAAGGGGAGGAAGACTTTTAAAATACTTCTGGCTGCGTAAATAGTCAACCACGTCACCATTCCATAATCAGATATGTGCCCAAAAGTCTTAATATTGTATTATCACAGTTGTGTTTATTGGGTAAATTCATGAAAACGTTTTATAGAACTAGCTCGTTGGTTTACAACCTTTGAAGTTTTGAGATCCAAACATGGGAACAGGCACTGCAAACTCTGCATTATCTGTTAAACCTAACTCAGTAGATTCTATAGTTTATGAAGATGAAACATTGTAAACCACCCTTCCTCAGAATGACTAGAGCAGAGATATTCTAAATTGCAATTTTAATAATTTGCATTTTCTTTTTTTTTCTATTACAGTTCCTACTTCTACACATAAGCCATCATGTGGTAAGTTTGTCTACCTAGAGGCAACATATATCACTTTAATGATTTCCTTCTTTATTACAAGCTTTCAAGACCTCTCAGCAGGCTAAACTCACTGGCTTTAATTTCTCACCAATGGTTAGCTTCAACTCTTAAGAGCCAGGGTCCTTCAGGGCAAGAAGCTTTGATGTCACATTCAGACTTAGTTCTGAGGATCAGGATTGATAGTTACTAGCTAAACAACTTTGGTGGAGCCACTTAACTTCAGTTTGCGTATTTGTAAAGTGGGATGATAGCAAGTTTGGTTAGGGGTTGGGAGAGGATTCTGTGTAATGATAAATATGAAATGTGAATAATACCTTCAAGGCTCGTCAAGAAGAAAATGTCTCTCTGTCTTGCCAGGGTTCGGCTCAAAACAGATGCTTGAAGACAGTTTGTATGCATCCTTTTCCCATTTTCTTCCTCTGTTCTCAGTGGAAGCAAAGTCCTTCTTCGTGACGAGGGCTCATCCCTCCAAGTGTTTCTAAGTCTCACTGCTGGAGTCCCGACCCTCAGTAGCTCTCCATATATTTAGTGCAGACATCAGCCTTTGTATGTTTGATTAATTAATATGATCTTGATGACCAGGTTCCTCTTGCACTATTACCTCCTTACACTTTTCACTTCAGTAACAGGGAAGTGCTCAGTTTCTTAAAACATGTTTCTTCCTGCCCCAGTGTTCACCTCTGTTCTTATTCCTCTATACTTGGAAGGCATCCTCATCTGCCACCTCCCTCCCCCATCAATTTTTCTATGTCCTGCTCATATTTTAAATGCACACTGACTCACCTCTCTGGAGGGCCTCTCCTGGTCCTGCAATCTGAACAGACTTCTCTGCCTCTTTACCCCTGTATTATTTTGTGCATCATCTTATTTTGGTGTTTTCTGTAGTTCATGCCTGTGCCTGTCTGCCCGTTAGAGTCTAGAGTTCCAAAAGCGGATCATTTGTATTCCTAGTGCTTGGGACAGTGTCTTAAGCAAAATAAAGGCTTCATAATTCTTTTGTACTAAAAATGAGTGAATAAGTGAATGTGTGTTGTAAAGATATTTTCACGAGTCAATGGAGTCTGTTTAAATAAAGGGAAGAGTGTGAGATGACACTCAGAGAAAGTGCTTAGGAGGAGTTGTTATCAATAATTTTACACAAGTAGAGGAATAACGAGGCCTCTGCTTCCTAAGTAATTAATGTTCCCCATATCGGGAGAAAGAGATAATCAAATACTACACTTTAGAAAGCAAGGGAAATGATAGAGCAGGAAGAAGAAATTTGTCAGATACATTGTTCATTTCTGTGTAATTCAACCATTTTTGAGCCCTTTCTGATGACAGGTTTTACACAAGGATCTGGATTTATGGCGATGGTCAAAATTGATAGGATTTTTCTCTCATGGAATTTACTGTCCAGTTAGGAAGACAGACATTAATCCAAGTATCATCCAAATACAAACTCACAAGCTGAGGTCTTTGATGGGACAGTGATGAAAAGGGAATCACGAAAGAATAACATGGAGGCACTGATATGTCCCTTCTCTTTTTTATGTTCCTGGGGTTATTTTGTTGGTGATTGGATATTTTTAAAAATATACACTAAGGAGTTTGTATTTAATATAGGTTTATTCGTTCTGAAAAATTAAAGATAAGCTTCACTATTTTATTTTCTTTCAGGAGACAAATATGCAGATATCTCTGTGCACTACTTTTATAACAAAGAAAGTGAAACGTATAATGCAACACTTAGTGAAGTGAAATGTGAACCTCTTGGGTGTGAAGAGCAGCTCCAACGCCTACAGGAATGTACAAAGAAGAATATCAATATATCACATGATTCATGTTACCCTCCATTTAAATATTTATTAGAGGTACCACCAGGTGAATATCAGCTGATTTCTGTTCATGCATTTACAGCAACACTGCAGTTTTGTGTGTGATGTGTCCTATTGGTCACAGGAGTTAGTAGGCAGGGGAACAGGGCTGAGGCAAAGATGGCGGCAGGAGGCCAGTGTGTGGACTTCTGCTCTCCAGACCCAGTGAAAACTGTAACCTCAGAGAAGCCTTCCCTGTTTATCCCTTCCCTGCCTCCTTACACCTCTTTTACAGAGTGCTTCATGTCGATTGGATCTAATTTATCCCACTGAGTGGTTATTCACAAGCTTTCTTTTTTCTCCGCTACTGAATTCAAGTTATTAAATACAAGTGTGTCTAGAATATCTTGGGGGAATAACACAAAGTCAAAGATTTGATGTTTGTGGAAAGAACAAAAGTACTTTCACCACACACACACACACAAAAGGGGGAGCGTTATAGTCATGTTAACGTGATCAAGCTGGTTTTAGTACATAAGCTACTGCTGGGAAAGAGGAGACTAAGGTACCAAGCTGACTTCAGAGAAGCTACCTTCACAAAATGCATTTTCTAAAAGGGATTCCGGGACTGTGTAAGTTTGTTGAATCTCTCACATCTTTTAATAATTCAAGATCATTGATTGACTTATTAACATTTAAATAGGTTAAATATCTGATGTTTTGAAAAAATGCCGTTTAACTTATTCAGTTTTCTTTAAATGTTACTGTAATAAATGATCAATTAAAAACAGAAAATGACAATATAAAACAATACATTCCCCAGAGTGACGCCCCCATGCTCTGTGTAATGATCATGCAATGAAAAAAATCAAAGAATAAATGAAAAATTGAAGATACAAATAAGAAAACAAAATGGATTGAGTCTTTTAAAATGTGCAAAAAATGCAATTTTATCTAGACGTTTCCTTGGGTTCCATTTTTTTTTTTTTAAAGTAGCATAAATTCTCAGTGAAATGTTACCAATATGTGTGAAGTTAAAAAAAGAATAAACTAAAGAATCAAGAAATTCAAAACCCTGAGAGTTATTAGACTTTTTTCAAAAGTAATGTAAATTCTTGCCAGATTCTGTATCATGAATATAATTTCAATGACTGTAATGGAGCTTAAGGTACACATTATGAAATATTAATCATCTATTTTTGTATCTTTTTCTTAACAGATCATAAACATTTTCAGCTGAGTGAGTGTGTAGAACCTGAAAAGGCAAATACTTCTCTTTGTTTACATTGGGAAATCAGTAAAAATTTTACTTGTGATAAAGAGAAAATAACATATAAATTTGAATGTGGTAAGAATTTAACATTGATCAGAGGAGTTTTTTTCCTATAGTGGGAAGTTTTTCTAGATATTATCTAATCCTTCCTTCCTTTATTCTTCCTTCCTTCCTTCTTACTTTCCTTCCTTCTTCCAGTCTCTCTTTTTCACTCTCTTTCTCTCTCTCTCTCTCGCGCACACACACACACACACACACACACAGTCCATGATATGTTTGGAATCAAATCACTGTATTCTCTATACAACTCAAATTCACAAAATAGACAAATACTCTACTTGAAAAATAATTTTTGAAATAGCAATATCAGTTAATTCATAAGAATTTTCTTGGCAACTGCTATACACGAGGTATTGTTGAAAATATTATCAGAGAAGAGTGTTATAAAAATTTATGGTACACATACCCTTAGAATGAAAGGGAAAACAACCATAATTTCACGTGATTCCAAGAGTTTACTTTGTCAGCCCTCCATCAACAACATTTATAAGCAACTACTAAGACTAAGAAGACTTAGATAGAATGAAAGTACAGAAAGAATAGTAAGTGCTTCTAGGAATATGAATTTGGGTTCATGGAAGGGGGAATAATTGAGGTAGCATTTCTTTTTAATGATTTAATAACTTTTAATTTATTTTCATTTGAATTTATTGGGATGAAATCTCCCCCCTCCCCCTTGGCATAAAGCTATCTGCTAGGCCATATTTGGCAAGACCGACAGACAAACAAAAACACACAGACTCTCACACAAAGGATGGAGTATGATACTGCTTATAATCATCATGTTATGGGGAAGATGCTCGGCTCGGACACGAGCAGGGTGAGGAAAGCAAGGACAAACGTATGACAGACTGATGATAAAACAATGATCTAAGATATCTGCGAGGTAAAGGCTATGTCAAGTGCAATCTCAATTTCTGAACAGAGAACAATGAACTAATGGCTCATTTCATCAGCTAAATTAGAGACACTCTCAAATTCAGTTCTACATCTTAATGTTTTCTTTAAAATTGAGTGTAGCAAAATCATGCAGTATTATAGCTGATATCAGGTCCTTATACTTATTGTTTTGACCATTTGCATAGGTTTTCAATCTAATAGATATTAATTATAGATATAAAACCGAAATGAAATTTAAGTGTGATATATTGTATTCATATACTCATATGCAATACTTATTTCTTTTAGATGGCTTTCCTCCATATAATAAAAGTGGCAGATATGAAATG
>RJWK010049976.1:0-16432 GCA_004363435.1 Platanista minor | reverse complement strand
GAGTGAGCACAGTGCCCCAGGCCCCACTGCAGGCACAGCTGCCCGGCTCACTCACTCCCTGAACCGCCGGCTGTGGATCTTGGGGCAGGCCTCCACCTCCTTCTGGGGCTCAGCTCCCAGCCGGTCTTCTGACTTGCTCTCTGCCACAGAAGCACAGGACACCAACTCTTCCGTTCCCCCTGGAGTTTCAGAGAAAGAAATCACAGCATGGCCTCTCCGGGGCTCCACACACAGACTGCGGGGACTGAGGCAGGGAACGCTCAACAGCGGCAGTGTCGCCAGAGCAGCCAGACTCGGCAGCACACACCCGCCACATCCAGACACGGCCACCGAGCGTCACAGCAGGCAGAGGAGTGATGGGAATGGCTTGGGAAATCAGAAGAACCGGGTGACTCTCTGCACTGCCTAGAGGTGCCTCCCCGCCCCTTATTTAGTTATTTACTTATTTTTATTGCGGCAAATATTTCCAAAATTTACCATTTTAACCGTTTTTGGTTTTTTTGGCCACACCACGTAGCATGTGGGATATTAGTTCCCCAACCAGGGATGGAACCCAAGCCCCTGGCAGTGAGAGCGTGGAGTCCTAACCACTGGACCACCAGGGAATTCCCTAACCATTTTTAAATGTGTGGTTCAGTGGCCAAATTTATTTTTTAGTTTTGAAATTTAACCTGAAGTTCTTATCAGTAAGTTTTAAAAGCAGGTTTATTAGTTCTCATTTTTTTTGCACTTAAATGCTTGAAACCATTCCTTTATCAAATAACCCTTAAAAGAGAAGCTGAACATCTAAACTGGGAGAGCCACAATAGGTGTGTTTAAACCCATCAGACAGGATTCAATAACAGCTTACAACACTCAGTTTGTTACTTCTAGACACTTCCAAAGTGCAAGTGCAATAACATCACCAGGGGAAGGAGTTCACCCACCAGGTAAGACAATGTCCCATGGCTGGCCTCTCCACCACCCACAGGCATAGCTTGTAAAACCCCTGGCAGCCTGTATGGCAGAAGCCTCTAGGCTGGGTGGCAGTGGACCCAACAACCCCAAGATCCACCCCGGGGAAATGCCAGCAGGAGGGGTGCTCACATCCCCTATGTACCTCCCACACTGCCACCGCACCTCTGCTTCTAATGGCCCCAAAGTGGAAACGCCCACAACACTCACATGCCACCTGGCACGTTTGTACACCTGGATGCTATGCAGCAATGACAATCGGAAACTACCTCTACAGGCCACAGACATACTGCTGGCCAGAGGGGCACACACTGCAAGATTCCACTGGAACAAAGCCTGAAAGCTCACGGGTAGGGCTGCAAACAGGCTGAAGCCTTGAGTGGGAATCATGGGGACTGTGGGGCTGATACACTTCTGAACTTGGTAAAAAGTCCTCAAGCTATATGCTTATGATTTGTGTACTGTTCTGAATGTGTAATTCACTAAAATGCTTACTTAGCCCATTTTTTATATGACATCATATCTCACACACTTGTGGGGAAGCAGCTCTGCAGTTAATGGTGTTAATTCTCATGGCACTTCAAATTGCAAGGACCATCCAATGCCACACAGATCGAACTCAGGGGCCTCACCCCTCTGTCCCTCTCACCCCTGAGAAGCAGAGGCACCAGAAGCTCCACCTGCCCATAGGGATGTCCTCTTACTGTCAAGTTAGGAGACTAAAAACTTCTGCATTCCCAAGGCTGGGCAGAGTCCAGACAGTTGGCTGTGCATATGGCCACCCCCACTGCAGGATTCTTTAAGAAGCAAACCAACAGAACTCAGTACCTGAGGGGTCAGGGTGCCCGAGGGCCTGGTCGTCACCACCGCTCTCTCCATCTTGCACACTGTCACTGGCAAAAGCTGGGCTCACAGCATTTTCTTGGAGACGCTGCTGCTTTCTCTCCTGCCGCTCTTTCAAAATAATCTTTAAAATTAAATAAACGATCAAAACACCTAAATACTTGTACTTAAAAATAAGCTCTTCTGCAAAATAAGCCACCCAAGTTCAGCTGGTTGGCACTGTGCCTGTTTGTGCCCTTACTCCCCACCCCACCCCACCCCCCCCGCCATGGGTGGGCCCAACCCTCTCACCCACAGCCCAGGAGCAGCATGTTCCCCCTGGGTGCACAGAGCAGGGCATGTGAGAACTGGGCTCTGATGCAACTGTGCAGCTCAACTGTTACCTGGCCCCAGGCAAGACACGCCTTCCTCCATCTGAGACCCACCACACTCCACAGGCTGCTTTGAAAACTAAATCAAAGAACGTGTGCCAGGAAGTGTCCAGTATTTACCAAATCTGAGCATTGGACAGATTGCCTTGGGTAGAATGAGGGTAAAAAATGTGAATGAGAACATACTCCCCCCATTTCTGGTTTTCTGTCCATGTCACTCCAAAGCATTAAAGTAAATAAATAAATAAGGCCTCCCCCTCCAACAGCTAAGGCACCCTGCTTCACTCGCTCTAGCACACCATGTGGGAAGAGCAAGGGATCATCTTTCAGAGAATCGTGTACCCATCATCTTGACAAGAGCAGGTTCAAATGAGAGCGAAGGTTAAAATCTAAAAATGTAAGATTCGAAAGGAGTAACACAGACACATGAGAGTCTGTAGGTTTTCTTGTGCCCAATTTCAAACCAAACACCACACACCTTCTTCAACGAGGTTGGCTTCTTGGCCTTGGGGACCTCCCTCTGCTTCCCCTTCTTCATCAGGGGGGCGCTGGAGTCTAAGGGGTTGTGCGGGGTCTTCACCTGGCCAAAGCGGTGGCCCTTCTTCCCTGACATGGAGTCTCTGGAGAGGACAGGCACCGCCCCGACTACAACACAGTAGGGACACATGGCTCAGGCTGCCGCCCGCCACCTGCCTGGCTCCAGTGGGCAGGCTCGCTGCAGATCTGTCTCAGGGGCTCCTTATGCTGCCCGGCCATCCCCACAACCTTCCTCATCCTCATCAAATTGTCCCTTAGAGAACCAGCTTCCTATCCCTGTAATCAAATCTCCTACGTTGTAATGAAATCTGTAATCAAATCTCCTATGTTGCTCAGTAAAGTCTGATGATGTGTGGGTCTCATTTTTTTATTAAGAATTTTTCCGGGTAGTTTGTACTTAAGATGCCTTTTACTCCACCATTTTCAGTTGACACTGCCTTTGCAGAAGTTGGCCACTGGCTTCCCTATGCATACCTTCTACCTCACTACCTTATAAGATCCTAGTAATATTTCAAGTTGATTCTCTTGAGTTTTCTAGACATAAACATACTTTCCTAAATTCCCTGCACAGTGTGAATACACGACCACAGTCACTACTCAGTACGCTTCCACTGCATACTATGGTTCTGTTCTACTTCCCACCTTGTTCCTGTTCCCAAGGAAATAGTTAACTTGTTCATACTTTCCCCCTACTTTTTAATTAGGAAGATTTCTAAACAACATACCAAAGAAAAAAAGAATGCATAAAAACAAACCCACGTACTCACTGTCCAGCTTCAACAACCATCAGTATTTTTCCAAATATATTTTACCCACCCTCAATTTTGGAACATGTTTTAAAAGTGCTGTGTAGACACAGGGGTGACTCCTGGAAAGGCAAGCCAAAAACAAAATAAAAACAACAAAAAATAACTGAGCAGAGACATCAACAACCATACACTGTGGGGAAGACAGCCACCAAATTCAGACCAGGGCAGTTCCTTACACAAAACAAAACAAAAAAACCCCATCACAATCACTCCTCTCAGAAGGAAAAAATCAAATCCAGAGTTGTTACAATATATTAACTGAAATATTCAGTATTCAACAAAAAATTTTTCAAACTTTCAAGGAAACAAGAAAGTTTGACCCATACTGAAGAAAAAGGAAGTTAACAGAAACTGTCTTTGAGTGCTCCCAGCTGTGGGACACAGATGACCAAGACTTCAAGGCAACTATGAGAACAGATGAAAACACAGGATTTCAATAAATACAAATAACAAAGGAGAAAGGCTCAGTAGCAGATTTAAGATGGTAGAAAAACCAGTGAACATGAAGATAAATCAACAGAAACTATTCAATTTAAAGAAAAATTTTAAAGAAGATTTTAAAAGATTGAAAAAATGAAGACAGCCTCAAGAGACCTGTGGAGCAACAATAAGCATACCACTATACATATAATGGGAGTACCAGGAGAGGAAAAGAGAAAAAACAAAAAATATTCTGAAGAAATAGTGGCCCTGGGCTTCCCTGGTGGTGCAGTGGTTGGGAGTCCGCCTGCCGATGCAGGGGACATGGGTTCGTGCCCTGGTCCGGGAAGATCCCACATGCCATGGAGCGGCTAGGCCCGTGAGCCATGGCCGCTGAGCCTGTGCATCCACAGCCTGTGCTTCACAACAGGAGAGGCCACAACAGTGAGAGGCCCGCGTACCGCAAAAAAAAAAAAAAAAAAAAAAAGAAAAAGAAATAGTGGCCCTAAATTTCCCAAATTTGATGAAAACTTTAATCTACAAAGCCAAAATAGGATAAATATTACCCAAACAAAGGTAGGATAAATATAGAGATTCCCACCTAGACATATCATAGTCAAACTGTTGAAGGTGGAAACAAAGAAAAACTATGGAAAGTAACAAGGGAAAAACAACTCATCACAGAAAGTGGAACAACAAGACAAGTAATATCTGATGCCTCACTGGCAACAATGGAGGCAAGAGGGCAATGGAATGACGTTCAAAGTATTGGGAGAAAAAAAACGTCAACCAAAAATTCTACACCGGGCAAAACTATCCTTCAAAAAATGAATGTAAAATATAGATGTTCCTAGATAAACAATGACTGATAGAATTCATTTCTTAATTTACTTATTTATAAGCAACCACTTACTTTTTTATTTTTAAAAAAATAATATTTTTAAAGTAAAGGAAAAAATCAACAAAGGAATCAAAATGGTACTCGATATTTGTTTAACATAAAATAAAGCAGTTAAGGATGAACAGAAGAATAAATAAGACATGCAAGAATCAGAAAAAAATAGCAACAGCAGTAAATCCAACCACAGTAACAATTACATTAAACATGAATGAGTAAAACACCCCACTCGACGGGCAGAGATTGTTGGCCTGGATAAAAAAGAAAGCTCCGGGGCTTCCCTGGTGGCGCAGTGGTTGAGAGTCCGCCTGCCGATGCAGGGGACATGGGTTCGTGCCCTGGTCCGGGAAGATCCCACATGCCGCGGAGCGGCTGGGCCCATGAGCCATGGCCGCAGAGCCTGCGCGTCCGGAGCCTGTGCTCCACAATGGGAGAGGCCACAACAGTGAGAGAACCGCGTACCCCAAAAAAAAAAAAAAAAAAAAAAAGAAAGCTCCGACTATATACTGTCTACAAGAAACATATCTTAAACACACTGTCTTCTAGGTGGCCAGGGCTACGCTTCCCTATACTGCCAGTAAAAGCATTCACCTCCTCTTTAATCTGACCAGCCAGTTGGGAAGGCCTGACTTGGGCTCCAGAATAGACATAAGCCTCCAAAAGGCCTTTGACTTAAGTTGTGTTCTAGCAAGAAAGACCCATATAGGGGTACTTGGTACTGGCTCATCTAAAATAAAGAGGAACCCTGAATTCCTCTTAGCTAATTTTTACTTTTTCTGGAAAGAATGGTTCCATTACTGATGTCAAAAAGGAAGGTGATGGACATGTCAGTATTTGGGTATTCCTGGGATCTCTGGCCAAAATGTCCTTTCAATACTACCAAAATCTCAACCTTACTATCTGACAACCTCAAATACTTAAAAATATCATCTGATTGAGGGTCCCCACCCCTTGCAAAACTGTTTATGTACTTCATACACAACTGCATCCAACTTGAACCTAGTTGCAAAACAGCCACCTCATATAGCCTCAGAGGTAGTTCCCTCACTTTTCCTGCTTTTACCTTTGACTGGAGATCTAGAATGCTCAGTCAGTAGTTTACACACTTCCCTGCAGGCTCCCCAAGAAGCTACATTCTTCAGAATCAGCAGTTGGCCAAGCACTTTCCAGATTTCTCTGGAAAGGCCAACACTGCAGGCCTTTACCAAACAGAAGACGAGCTGAGCAAAGCAACTTTGAGGAATACCTAAGAAGGCAGTGGTCCCAAGTTTTGATATATGTAAGAATTACTCACACATGTGATGTATAAAACTGTGGATCCTGAAATGAATAAAATTACCAAAATCACTGAGACAAATAAACTTAAATACAGACTGGATACAAGATGCTAGCAAGAAATAATCATTAATATTATTAGATGGGAGGATGGCAGAGTGGTTGAATTAAAAATAAAAATCACCATCAATTAGAGATACTGATGTATTTACAGGCTAAATGACCTGATGTCTACAAGTACTTCAGGAAAAAAAAAGTAGAGTTCCAGATGCAACAAGACTGGCAAAATGTTGTTAACTGATGGAGTTGGGTAATGGGCACATGGTGGCAATATTCATCATATTCTCTCTACTTTTGATTATGTTTTAAATTTTCCACCACAAAAAAAGTGAAAAACAAAGACAAAACAAAACCAAAAATCCCACTGTGTGCTTGTTAAAAACACCTATTGCCCTTCCCATACCAAGTGGTTCTAGTGTACCACTTCTGAGGTGTTCCTGGAACCTGCACTTTCAGCTCGCTCCCAGGCAGTGCCGTTGCTGGCAGTCCTGGGGATACTGTGTGAAAACGAAACACTGGGTTCAGGGACACACTGTCGACTGGTGCCTCAGTCACACTGTACTTGGGCTAAATTAACTGCATTCAGACATTTTAAATTTGTACTCTGGGCTTTTAATAAAGGTCACTATGAAACTCACTAAAACTTACTTCTGCTGTAGCCATGAGAAGGCTATTTAGGAAACTGCTGACTATATCATTCAGCAGCCCATATAAAATCATCTGCCAGAGAAAGAGTGTTTACAATTTTCAGCTTCAAAAAAATCCCACCTCCACCCCCATCAGAATGGCTAAAATTAAGACCAACCACATCAAATGTTGATGAGGATGTGCAACCAGGAGTAGTACATTCATACATTATTGGTGATTGTAATATGGTACACAGGCAGTTTGGAAAAGTCTGGCAATTTATAAACTAAATACCAAGTGGCCCAGCAATTCCACTCTCCCAAGAGAATTAAAAACAGACACTCAAATACTTGTACATGAATAGTCACAGCAGTGCTATCCACAACAGCCAAAAGGCGGAAACAGCCTAAATGTCCATCAATAGATAAAGAAATTGTGGTCAACAGAATATGATTCTATCACAAACACTAGTGAAATAAGATACATGAATATGGATGAACATCAAAGACATCAAGCTAAGTGAAAGCACACTGACAACAAAAGGTCGCAATCTATATGATTCCATTTATATAAAATGTCAGAATAGGCAGATCCATAGGTAGTTGCCAGGGGCTGGGGAAAGGAGGAAAATGGGGAGCTTAATGGGTAGGGGTTTCCTTTTGGGGTGATAAAAATATTAGGAACTAGACAGAGGTGATGGTTACACAACACTGTGGATGTACTAAATGCCACTAAATTGTACAGTGTAAAATGGTTAATTTTATGCTACATGAATTTCATCTCAATAAAAAACAAAAAGAACTACTGACATACATCTACAGTGTAAGTAAGTCACAAAAATATTGTGTCGAGTGAAAGAAACCTTACACAAAGAAGCATATATTAAGATTCCACTTACATGAAGTTCTAGAACAAGGAAAACCTAGTCTATGGCAGAAAAAAATCAGAACCATGGTTGCCTGCCGGTAGCAGCAGGGAATGACTGGGATGGGAAGAGGCTGAGGAAAATTTCAAGGGTGCTGACGATGTTCTACAAAGCCAGGAGTCTAGGTTACACAGTTATACATTTGCCAGAAAGCTTCAAATGGTGCACTTAAGATCTGTGCATGTCACTAAATGCATATTTTACCTCCAAAGGAAAAGAAGAGCCATAAATGAATACTGAACTCTAGTAAATGATATGCATGCTGTAACACTTGGGGGTAAAATACAGTGGTGTCTGCAACCTACCTTAAATGCAGCAAAAATAGAAAACAACATATTGATGAATGGATAGATCAGGGTCAGCAAACTTTTCCTTAAAGGGCCAGAGAGTAAATATTTTAGGCTAATGAGCATACGCGTATTGCAATGCTCAACTGCAGCCACAGATAATACTTACATGAACAAGTGTTGGCTGTGTTCTAATAAAACTTTACAGCCAGCAGCCAGCAGGTCATAATTTGCTGACCTCTGGAAAAGTTTCATGATTGAAAAAAATTAGGGAATGACTGTACAGTCTAGATGATGAGTACATGGGTGGTCACTGCATGATTTTATTCAGCTTTTCCAGATGTTTGAAAATTTTCAAAAGAAAAAAAATGCTACCTCCCTCCCCTGAGGAGACAAATCATGTTTATCCTTTCTGGGATTAATGCCATAATAAAATCACCATCAGTTAGAGATGCAGATTGAGGTATTTTATAAGTAAAATGACATGATGTCCACAAATTGCTTTAAAATGCTTCAGAAACCAAAAAAAGTAAGCTTCTTCACCATTTCCTTGGATACCTAGTTTTCACTTTTAAAATAAATAAACTGCCTCAGAGGGAAACATATTTAAAAGACTATGGTGGCAAATGTGCATTATTTCTCTGTATGACATATCGCCAATTTTAACTATCTTGGCTCTAAGAGGTGTTTCAGAGAGAATGACTGCATCACTACTGAGCCAACACTGCCACCCCCTGCGTTCCCATGGACAGGCAGGTAATTCATTTCAATCTGGTGAAGTTTTATAACCTGTACAGGGCACTTACATATCAGAAGATTTTCAGGTACACCAAGTCGTCACATCAAGTGGAAAACCCATAAACCCATGTTGTTGTTGTTATTTTAAATATTTATCTATTTATTTTTGGCTGCATCGGGTTTTAGTTGCGGCACATGGGATCTTTCACTGCGGCGTGCAGGGTTCTCTATAGTTGTGGTGCACGGGTTTTCTCTTCTCTAGTTGTGGCGCGCAGGCTCCAGGGTGCGTGGGCTCTGTAGCTTGTGACACATGGGCTCTTTAGCTGAGATGCTTGAGCTCAGGAGTTCTGGCGTACGGGCTTAGCTGCCCTGTGGCATGTGGGAACCTAGTTCCCTGACCAGGGATTGAACCTGCATCCCCTGCATTGGAAGGTGGATTCTCTATCACTGGACCACCAGAGAAGTCCCCAAAACCCACCTTTTTATAAGACCTATTTCTTAAAATCATCATACTTAAATAACTTTAAAAATTTTGTGATAAAATACATATAACATAAAAACTACTATTTTAACCGTTCTTCACTTCACAATTCAGTGGCAACAATTACATTCACAACGTTGTTGCAAACATCACCACTACCCATATCCAAAACTTTTTCATGCCCCGAAATAAAAAACTACCCCCATTAAACAATAACTCATTCCCCATCCCCTCAACCCCTGGTAACCGCTAATCTACTTTCTGTCTATGACAGAATTTCCTTCCTTTTTAAGGCTGAATATTCCATTGTATGTATATACCACCTTTTGTTTACCCATTCATCTGTTGATATACATATGGGGTGTTTCCACCTTTGGGCTACTACGAATAATGCTGCTATGAACACTGGTGTACAAGTGTCTGAGTCTCTGTTTTAAATTCTTTTGGATACGTTCAGAAGAGTGGAATTGCCGGGTCACATGACAACTCTCTATTTGGCATTCTGAAGAACCACGGGACTGTTTTCCAAAGTAAGTGCACCATTTAACATTTCCATCAGCAACGGTTCCAATTTCTCCAAATCCCCACAAACACTTGTTATTTTCCATGTTTCTGATTAGAGCTATCATAGTAGGTTTGAAGAACTGCCTCAGTGTGGTTTTAAGTTGTATATCTCTAATGACTACTGATGTTGAGCATCTTTTCACGTGTTATTGTCTGTACGTATACCTTCTCATGGAGAATGTCTTTTCAAGATCTCTGCCCATTTTTCAAATGAGTGTTACTGAATTGTAAGAGTTCTTATATATTTGGATATTAAATCCTTATGGTATGATTTTCAAAAATTTTCTCCCATTCTATAAGTTGTCTTCTCATATTCTTGATAATGTCATTTGGTACACAAAGGTTTTTAATTTTGATGAAATCCAATTTATCTATTTTTGCTTTTGCTGCTTGTGCTTTTGGTGTCCTGTCTAAAAATTCATCACCTAATCCAAGGTCATGAAGATTTACCTCAGTTTTAGCTCTTATATTTAAGTTGTTGATCCATTTTGAGTTAATTTTTGTATATGGTGTGAGACTGGGGGTCCAACTTCATTGTTAAGCATGTGGAAATCCATTTGCCCCAGGACCATTTTTTAAATGATTATTCTTTGTCCTTTTAATGAACTCAACAACGCTGTTAAAAATTCACTGGCCAGGGCTTCCCTGGTGGCGCAGTGGTTGAGAGTCCGCCTGCCGATGCAGGGGACGCGGGTTCGTGCCCCAGTCCAGGAAGATCCCACGTGCCGTGGAGCGGCTGGGCCCATGAGCCATGGCCGCTGAGCCTGAGCGTCCAGAACCCGTGCTCCGCAACGGGAGAGGCCACAACAGTGAGAGGCCCGCATATCTCCAAAAAAAAAAAAAAAATTTCACTGGCCACAGATATGTGTGTTTATTTCTGGATTCTCAATTCTATTCTACTGGTCTATATCTATCCTTATCCCAGCACATTATTTTGATCGTATATAAACAACTTTTGATTACAAGAGAAAACAGTCACAAAATAGTCTACTGAAAAAGTCTTCAATCATTTGTCTGAAATGAAAAGACTCTTTTACCTGAGAACACCACTGGTTTGGAGGACTGCTTTGCATTCTGGGAGTGCTGCTTCTTTTCCAATGCGGTTAGCATTCCTCCCAAATCCAACTGTACTGGAATTTGGCTCTTTTTTCCACTACTTTTAAAATTATTCTAAAAAGTTCAAAAACCAGAAGTTTATTTATAATACTATATTTCACAAATTGTGCTTTACATTTTATGATAAAAACATCATATAATTAATAAGATAAAACAGATATAGGGACTACAAAAATCTTAAAATTAAAAAAAAAATTAAAGTAATTAAAACCCCAGTCAATTCCAAATTATCTGCCAATATTACCACCAAGGTTGTTTATTTCCTCCTCCTCCTTTCATAACACTGGTTTAATTAAACCACTTACACATCTGCATCTCCATTGTGAATAACAGCGTACATCTACAGATAAGGAACCAAGACTTGTATAAAGTCCTTGGCTACGAAAGTTTATGTGTGGGGCTAGCTGGTTGGTACTACTGCCTCATTAATGCCATTCGCTCTCCAATTGCCTAAGTGAGCCAACCAAGTGCCATGAAACCATGGAGGCATGACCAAAAATGTATACAAGTCCAAAACACACCCAGCAGGTGAGTATTATATTTAGGCACAAAGTCAGATACACTAAACAAATGTTATTTCTGAAATCATTCCGATTTGGGTTTTGAGACTGTATAAGGCTGTACATCCGATGTGCTGTCTCTTGTGCTTTAGCACCTCCACTCCTGCCCCCCGCCACTGTTCTCTTCCCTGATGCTAAATTCACGCTGGGTGAGGGCTCATGGTAATGGGTGAGTGCTAAGCACAGAACAGGCGGCTACAGAGACCTCTGCAGGGATGGAAGATGACCAAATTACAACATAGGGTTGAAAAGATACATGGGTTTAGAATTTTACTTCTCACAAATGTGAAAATAATCACCCCAGTTTGAAAGGCAAAATGACAATGAACATGCCCAAAGTACACAAGTTCTCCATCTAGATTATGAACTACAAGTTCATTCCTGAATCCACAGTGGGGCTGAGGCAAGAGGAGAATCATCTCTTCCTCTGATCCTGACTACCTAAGTGAAATGCTGGTGGCTCTCTTTTTTCCTTCTGTCAGACACTGCTACCTCACAAAGGGATTCTTCTGTTTCCTGAATAAACCAAGTCAACGTTTTTTCTTTAAATCCAAGTTAGACAGGCAATTTGTGTTCCCCTCCTTTCTGATACAGCAATGGCAGTTACCAACAGTCTAATTTCAAAAGTGACAAAGCAGTTTTAGCTTAAGAGCAACTTTGTTTCAACATACTGGATGTGGTTCCCCAATGAAGGAATGAATCAAAACAAAACCACCTGTCCCCATACACAAAGAAGTCTGGAAAGCAAATATTCTTAGGAGTTTAGTTTAGCAAGAAAAGTTAAGCCAAAAGCAATTGTGGTTTCAATCTAAAAATTACCTGTGGCTGCTGTTTAGACTGAAATTTCGGTGACTCTACTCTGTCTCTTCTTTCAGATGCAACTGCCAGATTGGGAAACTCCTCGGCATCCTAAGTAAACCACACACCCTTTAGCTCTTCGCAAATCACAATTATCAAATAAGCCCAACTACAACCTTTTCCTTGCTCTTATTTTCTTTCCATAAAAGTATCCTTATAAAAGTGCTCAAAGGTGTTATAAAACAGTCAAAACAAAACAAAAAACTAATGTAAGTGCTTTGGCTTTATTTCACTCTTAGAACAAAGTTAAGGACCGCAGTTTGAATCTCCCTGCTCCACAGAGAGAGAGCAGGGGCCTCAAGGATGTGGGTTCACCAAGCAGTCTATGAACTGCCCCAAGCACCCTGGCACAAGAGGGTTCAAGCACCCATCCTTCAACTATGCTTTTCTTTAGGGAAACCATCAATCTGCACTCAGGAGATGTAAGCATCTTGTCACATGTGCTGATCCTAGAGTAGAAAAAAGAAACAAAGGAACAGGTCTCTAAACAATGTTTAAATCATTTAAAAATGTCTTATGTGATTCTGTCAACATTTTAGGGAGAAATTATGTGAAAAATGTGGGCAGAAATAGTAAGTTATTTGTTGGCCCAAACAATAATGCTCTACCGCAGTCATAGGTTTTCAAACGTGCAACCCCATTACTCTCAAGGGAATGTTCAAAAAGCCCCGGGAGCCCCATGAGTTTGTGGGAACACCTCGGGCTTGACCCTAAGCTGGCTGCCTGGGAGCACTGCTGAGAGACCCTTCTGCCAGCACCAGGAGCCAGGCTGCTGAGTCTGGTACTGCAGACCCATGAGAAACATAATCAGGATCCAGGATGGCTCCTTGGAGAACAGGGACACTCTTGGAGTATCACTGGACAACAATTTAAAGAGCACTTTCAGGGCTTCCTTGGTGGCACAGTGGTTGAGAGTCCGCCTGCCGATGCAGGGGACACGGGTTCGTGCCCTGGTCCGGGAAGATCCCACATGCCGCGGAGCGGCTGGGCCCGTGAGCCATGGCCGCTGAGCCTGCGCGTCCGGAGCCTGTGCTCCGCAACAGGAGAGGCCACAGCAGTGAGAGGCCCGCGTACCGCAAAAAAAATTAAAAAATAAAAAAAAATAAAGAGCACTTTCGGAAGTTCATGATATTCTTTTCTTGACCAGGGTCCACGACAGATGTACAGTATTCTAAGTTTCTCTCAATAGTGGAGCACATTATACCGAAACATCTAGATAGAAAAGGAGGCCCTGCAGAAGCCAGCATGCCAAAGCAAAGAGAAAAACAGGCCAGAAGATACTGAGGAGTATGTATTAGTAGTAGGGCATACACACCATTAAATTTCAATACAAGTAGTTTTGTCTCTAGGCCATTCATTCGTTTACTGAGAGCCTGCTATGAGATGGGCACTGCGCTGGGGACACCAAAATGAAGAACTGAAGAAAATGGGTGACAACTATTTTCTTTAGCACTACAATTATTAAACAAAATGTTGGAGAATTTTCACTTCAGCAACCGGTATGAACCCATATTTCTATTAAGGAAGACCCACTTATTATATCTAACAAGGTGAGTAATAAATGTAAATATACTTCAATCCTTGGTGGCTCTTGAACTGTCAGGACTTCATATTTTGATTTAGACTTTTCTTTTTTTTTCTTATTCTTCCTTGAGGCTTCATTTTGCTCAGGATCGTCACCTTGTGATACTCTGGACTAGAACAAAAACAAAAGCAAAAATCATGGGTTTTTAGGACCATTTTTAAAGTCTTTATTGAATTTCTTACAATATTGCTTCTGTTTTATGGGTTTTTTTGGTTTTTTGGCTGCAAGACATGTGGAATCTTAGCTACCCAACCAGGGATCGAATCTGCACCCCCTGCACTGGAAGGCGAAGTCTTAATCACTGGACCTCCAGAGAAGTCCCCCCATTTCTGTTTTTTTAAAAAAACCTTAAAACAAAATAAACATCTTTATTTATTTATGTTTTCAGGAGCCCTGAGGTAGAACAGACAGCAGGTTGTTAATGGAGGATCCTAGAGGGGTGGGGGCCAAAGGGCTATGGGAAAAGGACCTTTTCCATAATTAGATCCTTGTAATATTACAGGTGCTATTTCAGTAATAAAAATTCACAATACAGAAAGTTTTAGAGGGGGAAAAAAAAAAACATTATGACCACAATGCAAAGCCATCTGGGTCATAAGATTACAGGAGATCCTAATTTTCTCATCTTTATTTTGGGACTTCTCGAAAATAAACTTTTCTTACACCTCTAATTAAAAAATAATTTTGGGGCTTCCCTGGTGGCGCAGTGGTTGAGAGTCCGCCTGCCGATGCAGGGGACACAGGTTCGTGCCCCGGTCCGGGAAGATCCCACATGCCGTGGAGCGGCTGGGCCCGTGAGCCATGGCCGCTGAGCCTGCACGTCTGGTGCCTGTGCTCCGCGACGGGAGAGGCCACAACAGTGAGAGGCCCGCGTACTGCAAAAAATTTTGAAAAAGATGCTGGGAAAATAAAACAAAATCTGTTAACTCTTAAGAGTGTTAAAAGCTCATTCAGATGGTGACTTGGTGGCCTACTGTGCAGCCTGCACCCGACGCCAGCGGGGCCTTGGAGCTGGCCAGTCTCCATGTGTACTTGGAGGGGCCTCACAGCCGCCTCCTGTGTTTCACAAGCATGTGCATAAAGCTGTAGGGAACAGGCACACAGGTCTGACTTCACCATTAATTGTTACCAGCACAGATTCTTCAATCAACCAAGCATAAACACACAGCTCCTGTTTGTGTGGGATGGTCTAAGACACTCTGGATATCAAAAAGTATCCTAACACTCAAAAAGATAGGAAACGAGCACTAAACAATTACGACCATATTTCAACTTAAAATAACGTCACAACGAAAATCAAAACCAAAATCTAGCCCAGTAAAAAAAAAAGGCTCTTCAAGAAAGAAATCTAGGTATTGAAAAATAACAACTTAAAATTATTTGAATTGAAAGGAAAAAATGGATTCTGAAATGCTATCTTATAGTAAGCTGCAATTAACCAAGAATCAATTAACATACGTGATGATGGCACACAATTATCTTGCTACCAGTACCTCGTAGGTAAAAGCAATGTAAAATCAACAGACAAAAGACTCCAGTATTTTGTATACCAGAGCATAAGCTACTCCCAGCATCTCACCTGTAAAGAATTCAAAATGGTCCACAGATATTTTAAGACCACAGGTCTAAAATGCACATCCTTACTTGTGTATAAAAAGCTACCACTTGTGTCCCTAGACTGTATTCAAGTACTGAATACAACCAACTCAGATTAGTGCCTACAGTACCGAATGAAACACTTTCAGTTAGGATTTGAGAAAAAAAAGAAAGACAATCCAGTGGTACAGAAGAGCAACATAATCAAAGTGTGACACATACCTTTTTAGTAGGATGGACAACATGTTTCTCTTTGTACGAAGGCTCCGAAGATAAAACTTCAGAAGATGACATACTACCATTTTTAGGATCTGCTGATGAAGCAACCATCTTTAGGTTTATCAAGGAAGTAACATTTTTAGGGGCTGGTGACAGTTCTGTAGATAATGTCTGCCGAACAACATAACCCATTGGTGTCCAAGATAATTCTGCTCAAAGATAACCAAAATTGTTGAACAATCCCAACAGTAAAAAAGAAATTCCTTAGAAATTCCAAGCATGCATTACATGAAGTACTCAAGAGCATAGTTAAATTAAGGTGTTGTTAAGAACATTCTCTTGGAAACTACAGTATCCACTAACTTTGTTTTTCTTCTTAGAACATGCATGCTGAATTAACTTGTAAGGGGAACTGGCTTTCCTAGGAACTGTTCTTTTAACTTGGAGGTGCAGGTGGTAAACAAAAAAGTTTCCATTAAAAAACAATAGGGCTTCCCTGCTGGCGCAGTGGTTGAGAGTCCGCCAGCCGATGCAGGGGACACGGGTTCGTGCCCCGGTCCGGGAAGATCCCACATGCCGCGGAGCGGCTGGGCTCGTGAGCCACGGCCGCTGAGCCTGCACATCCGGAGCCTGTGCTCCGCAACGGGAGAGGCCACAACAGTGAGAGGCCCACGTACCGCAAAAAAAAAAAAAAAAAAAAAAAAAAAAA
>RJWK010049975.1:0-16432 GCA_004363435.1 Platanista minor | reverse complement strand
GGTACGCGAGCCTCTCACCGCTGTGGCCTCTCCCGTTGCGGAGCACAGGCTCCGGACGCGCAGGCTCAGCGGCCATGGCTCACGGACCCAGCCACTCCGCGGCATGTGGGATCCTCCCGGACCGGGGCACGAACCAGTGTCCCCTGCATCGGCAGGCGGACTCGCAACCACTGCGCCACCAGGGAAGCCCCGAGGAACTAATTTTAAAAGAGGAAAGCATCCTTGAGACCAATGAAATCTCCATAATCCACAGTGACAGACAGGGAGCAGCAGAAGAGCAATTTGATTAAATAACGATAGCAGGGACTTAGAGGGACTCTCCAGTTGTGTCACGTTTGTCTGTTAGTCTTTGAAATACATTTCTTTGGCTTCCAAACCTGGTAACCAAGTGCCTTCTAGCCGGGGAAGTGTTCCCATTTGGAAAATAGGAAAAAATCTCAGGGCAAAGCCAAGGGGTCCAGGCAGGGCTGGGCTCCCAGGTTGGACTGAACCTAAGAGGCTGGCAGAGGGTCTGCAGGAGGTGCTGGCAGAGAGAGGCATTAGAAGGTCAGGGTGGGTACCGCCAGCCTTACAGTGGATGGTTATGGGCTGAGCCTGAGGCCATTGCAGAGAGCATGCCTCCCCTGCCCATGTTTCCTATCCCACTGCCTGCTGCCCATTAGTTAACCTGTCATCAGAGACCGCTCTGTTGCCACTTTCTGCACTGAGCCAGCTAGAGGATGCATTGATCGGTGTGGAACACACCTGCGTGGGGAGATGGAGCACTCCCTGAAGGCTTCTGTTCATCGGCCACTTCCTAGTGGCTTCAGGACTGGCGTCAGCAGATCAGCCGCCGAGGAATTATCGTCCTCGGACAAGCTTCAAAGGGCCCCTCTAGTTCCGTGTGTTCACCCCTGCTGGTCATGCCAGTGGATTTATGCTTTCCTGGGGCTTCCGAGGGAGAAATAATGAGTCACCCGGGGACAAGAGGAAAATATGGATGTCCCATGGGCACAAAATCATTTAAAATGGAGGCTTTTAGAGGGTACAGTACTAAGATCTCAGCCAACTAGCCAGAAATGGTTTGTGGAGTATATTTTGCTGGTCTTGGCTTACTCTGGTTGCAATAAAAATCAGAAATGTTTATATCCCGTGGAGAGAGTACCTATGGAAACAGGCCAGGTCCTCCTGAGAAGGCCCCTGAGATCCTAAACCCCAAAAGCAATGTGGTCCTGCCTCTCTGACTTGGGAGATCCAGATAAGCATAGGAGTTGTTGGTTGTAAATCTTTTAAAGGAGACGCCCACGGTGGCCACTCCCAAGTTCACGGCTATCTGCAAGCTTGGTTGTAGCTGCCATGATTCGAACCCCCACTTCACCCTTCACACCTTCGAACCCCCACTTCACCCTTCACACCTGGCCTCAGATCCAAGTCTCCAGAGAAACCAGAAGGAGGATCTTACTAGAATAGGACTGGAGGCTCTCTATTTTAAGGGCCCCAGAGGATGAGTTAGAAGTAATTCAAGAGCAGGCACAGTAAAGGAACCTGTAAGCCTTGTTAAACATTCAGAGAGAAGGTTAACATTTCCAACATGGCCAGCTAATGAAGAGGTAGCCTGTAAGCGAGGTTCTGCTGGCTTCAAATAGAGCCACAATGTTGTCATTTGAGAGCGCAAAGGGAGGAAAGGCCAGCCCTCGGTCACTTGGCCATGCGCAGCCTTTTTTTTCTTTGTTGTTTTTTTTTCACTTTCTTTTCCAGAATAGATTGGTTTGGGTCTCTAGAAGAATATTTCAGCAGAGGCTAACAGGTGAGTTACAGGTAGTTGTCCATCCTATGCTTACAGATTTTCAAGAAGAGCCATCTATGACCTTTCTTAGTTTCCTGTTCTGTCCAATGCCCAGTAAGAGGTGATAAAGCAGAAAGGCCCTAACCACAGCTGTAAGGTTCAGATAAAAGAAAAACACACAGTAGGGATTTCAACACAAATCATAAACCTAGACTCAAAAGTAGCAGAGAGGGACTGGTCACTTTGAGATGAAAGGGGACCAACTTTCCAGGGAGCTCAGAGAGAATTTAAGCATCAGAAAATGGGTAGGAGCAGATGTCTTCCAATTTTTATCCATCAAAGCAATTCTGTATTTTATGGGTTTGAGACTCTTTGAAACGTTAAAGTTTATATGCCCTAAAACGCACCAGAGAGAAAGAAGACAGTCACCAAACTGTTTGGAAAGAGGTTGCAGGGACTCGAGATGCATAGAAAAGTTACAAGATGGAATCCACTGTTTGGGGCACACCATTGCCCTCTATTGGATTAAATAAATCAGACCTTTAGCGTGGGTGCATGCTTCATTATCTCTGGCTGAGTTTGCCCAGAAGTCAGGGCACCACTGAATGGGAAATTAATCCATCCTTGTAAACGGGTCCTCTGGTCTGCTGCCCCTTCCTTGAGGAAATCAATTACAGTTGTAACTGACGGCAGGCCATTTATCATGTTTCCAGTCACTCAACAAGCATTTGCTAGGTGCCTAAGCACTGACTGGTGAGGTATCCTAGGGCATCTAAGAAGAAATAACAACTGCTACTACCATTTATTGGATGCCTACTGTGCGCCAGGGTCTTTCTACACATTTACACACAGGACCCCCCTGAAGTAAGGGTGGCTACTCCCGGGTTAGGGATGAAGAAACGTGATACTTGGGAAGTAAATGCCATATCTGATGTTCAAATCCAGGTCCAGCTACTCCTAAGACCCCAAGAAGTTTACAGACTATCAGGGGAGATAGATAGGATATTGATAAAAACGTCTATACCAGGAGTCCGTAAACTACGGCCAGTAGGTCGAATTTGACTCATCACATATTTTTGACCACAAGCTAAGATGGTTACTACTTTTTTTTGAATGGTGGGGGAAAGTCAGAATAATAATATCTTGTGGCACGTAAAAATTATATGAAATTCAAGTTTCAGTGAGCATAAATAAAATTGTATCAGAACCCAGCTCCGCCTGTTCGTTTACTGTTCTCTCAGGCTGGCTTCTGGAAAATGGCATGGATGCGTGGTCATGGCAGAGACTGTACAGCTCGCGGAGCCGAAAACCCTTTCTCTCTGGCCCTTTACAGAAAAGGTTTGAGGACTCCTACTCTATATTCTGAGGTGTGCTGTTATATATCAGTAGAAGAGGTTTTTAGAAAGCATTTGGGGGTTAAGAAAAGGGGGAACTAATATTTAACCCACGGTGTGAGGTGGTAGAAGGGATACACAGGTGCGCTCCATTTTAAGACTCAGTGCACGAAAACCCAGCCTTTCAAACAGATCAATTAAAAGATAGCTATCTGCATAACAAATTTTCCTTTCCATTTTGTAAAGGGATTCACCACGGGGTTCCTTTGTAGAATGAGGCTCCATAATGCGTGCTAATATGGTTCCATTTGCAAATACTCTCTTCATAATAACTCTCCAAGAACAGATCTATTGTGTACAGTGAGGTTTAGCTATCATCGTTTTTTCCTGGCACTGTGAGGTTTCCCACTTCTGAAAAGTCACTGAGCTGACCTTGTCAATTCAGAGGAGGAGGAAGCACTGCCTTCCCACGGTCTCCAAGAGGGGCTTTGCCGGGCGGATGAAAGGGTGCGGATTCCAAGCATACGCATTATGTGAACCTAGAGAGCTGGTATAATTTTACATTTTTAGCTAAGCTCCTCTTGGTCAGTGCAGCCAAAGTCCTAAAATGTAAACTGCTCACTATTATATCAATCCATAAATCAATACAAATTATGTTGCTCATGTTCTGATAAATAGGCTATAAGAAATACATATCAAGAGCAATGTTTCTCTTCTTTTTTCGAGACATAATCTTAACCACCTGACAACAGAAACTGGGGCAAGTCATATAATATTCAAATTAGGGCTCTCCCCAGCAAAACAGGAAGTGTTGTCGCGATTCAGTTTAGGACCTGGCTCCTTCTTTCCCTGGGTTCTGAGCCGGAATCTTCGGAACAGCTCCGTGCTGTTATGCAATCGCTCTTTTTCAGACACAGGTAAAACGGAAACCTTCACTATTCATAGCCAAATTAGGAGGAACTGAAATCATTCAAGTAGCTGGCCCGGTACCATTTTGATGTTAACTATGCGTTTCTTCTGAACATATCCCCTGACTCTGTCTTTCAAATGGAGGCTCTTTGAAAGAGCTGTCTCTAGCTTTTGTTCTCATCCTCTTTGGTAACTTATATTTTAGAAGTACATAAGCATTCCTAGTGTACAGCCTGACTATTTTTCAGGTTTTTTGGTGGTACGAGAAGCTTCAGTGGAAAGGCCAGGGCAGAGAAAATCGTGCTGAGGATGTCCTGTGTGGTGTTGTCCAGCGGTGATCTGTGTCTCAGGGCTGCTGATGGGTATTCCGTGCAATCTGTAAAAGCAGGAGAGTAGGAGAGATGCAGCGGGCTGGTGAGAAGCAGAGCCAGCATCAAGAGGCATGAGCCCTGCACGGTTCAGAGGCGGGATTCCTGAACAAATGGCACCATCACTGAGGCTGGGATGAGGGGGGAGGCTGCTGGCAGGGGCCTGGCACCTGGATGCTGTCACTTCTCATTCACGCTCTATGGCAGGTAGCATTGCAGCCATTTCTCAAGCTGATCACTGGAAGGGAAAACGCATTTAACCCATCTGTGAGGCTCTCGGGAGAGGTGTCTGTCTTCATCTTCCCCTGAGGTCAGCAGCACTGTAACTGCAAACAGCAGCAAGAAGCCTCCGCCGCATCCTTGAGTTCTTGAGACTGCTGCCCTTTCTCTCTCTCTCTCCCCACTCTTTTCTCTCTTGGGATTGTTGCTACCATGTTTTATCTCCATCATGTATTTGTTTTCTTTTTCCAGTTACAGTATGCAGTGGTGGTAGGTACAGATTACCAGACAAAATGGATAAGTACTGAATAAGCTATGTTAGTTCCATTTTCTTTTTTCCCTGGTGGTAATTTTTAAACTCCAAAATTAAAACTAATGGAGATAAAGGAATAGGCTAGGGCTTCCCTGGTGGCGCAGTGGTTGAGAGTCCGCCTGCCGATGCAGGGGAAAACGGGTTCGTGCCCCGGTCCGGGAAGATCCCACACGCCGCAGAGCGGCTGGGCCCGTGAGCCATGGACGCTGAGCCTGCGTGTCCGGAGCCTGTGCTCCGCAACGGGAGAGGCCACAACAGCGAGAGGCCCGCGTACCGCAAAAAAAAAAAAAAAAAAGGAATAGGCTATAACCTTCCACGCCTTTTTATGATCCACGGAAGACCCACCCCTGGGGCTGGCACATTTACCATTCCCCGCTATTAGGGAAGCAGAGAATGGTAAATTCAAGGGAAGAACTTGCAGAGCCCGGTGATCTGAATGAAAATCGAGCATCCCCCACTCTGCCCTGAGCATCTCCCTCCCACCAAACAGCATCTGAACAGATTTCATTTCACAAATGGAAATGGGACGCAAACAGATTTTTTCAAAGTGATTTCAGGAAGAGTGGGCCTGTTTAATTGGGTTTTCTGAGCCAGGATTCATATTACAAGCTGGGGAGCTCTGCCAGGATGTGCCTCTGTTGTTGGCTTTGCCACACCACCTGTCTCCTGGGGCAAGGCAGAGAAAAGTGCCACCGTTCAGAAGCAATTCTACTTCTGCCTCAGCCTTCTCACTGAATGACTTACAGCCAGCCTGGACCAAGCACCCAGGCCTGATCTGAGTTACACGTAATGTAGGAAAGATCTCTCCAAGCTCAAGGTCATATCTAGAGCATGCTTTGGATATTTTTTTTCATCTCTAATGTATGTGACTTTCTAATATGTTTAGCATTTGCCCTCCCCTTGTCTCCATCCTGCTTATTCAGGTAAATTTGCATAGAAATGGGATCTTGGTTTTTAGGACTATTCACCTGACACTTGATCTCTTGATGTGACCAGTGTCTGCTGCTGATATCATGTGGGTGACCCGCAGAAGCCCATCTTCCTGCACACCAGAGGCAAGGCCTTAATTAGGGAAAGCTTTGCATGTTAAAGTAATGGGGTGAATCAAATCAGCAAAGGCATTTAGCTTTCACTCAGGAGGACAGAATACTTCTTCCTGTTGAGTGGGTCATCCTAGGTCACAAAAATTTTAATTTGCCTTAGGCGGACAGATCTTGAGGAAAGTGCGCAAAAAGTATATATATATTGGGTTTGGAAATAAGTTTTGGCTGGTAATAAAGCTCAGACAGTGAGCTATGACATTTCCCTTTGGATCCTGAAATATTTTTTGCTTAATATCTATCTTTGGGATTGGTAATACTCACCTCTATAAATTGCCTTTGGAAGACCAAGCAAATGTGGAGAATAGGAGGAAGGCACCCCTTGCTATCACCAGGGTTGCAGTCTGCTTTAATCCCCTGATCTCCGGGTGCCGCCCCCTCCCACGGGCAGCCGCCTTCCTTATTTACCTAAATGTCATCACTTGGGCAGAAATTCCCACTGAGAGGATAATTGTGGTCCCAGTTTCCTGGTCACTGAAAGTCAGTTAGGTTTGAGGGTTTCTAACCTACAGGGTTTCAGACATAAGCAAATTTTGCAAAATATAAATGCCAAACAATAGCTCTCAAGATGGTGTCCTTGACGCTTAGCAGAGAACCAAAGAACTTGAGCGTCATAGAGAATAAGCCTCAAATTTCTTTTTTTTTTAATTTATTTATTTATTTATTTTTGGCTGAGTTGGGTCTTCGTTTCTGTGCGAGGGCTTTCTCTAGTTGCGGTGAGCGGAGGCCACTCTTCATCGCGGTGTGCGGGCCCCTCACTGTCGCAGCCTCTCTTGTTGTGGAGCACAAGCTCCAGACGCGCAGGCTCAGTAGTTGTGGCTCACGGGCCTAGTTGCTCCACATGGGATCTTCCCAGACCAAGGCTCGAACGCATGTCCCCTGCATTGGCAGGCGGATTCTCAACCACTGCGCCACCAGGGAAGCCCAAGCCTCAAATTTCAATGAGAAAAGTTTAGAGGAGGTGGGAGAAATCACAAGAAAATTTTTGCAGCTTTTGGCTAGGCTGCCTTTGCTGAGGCTAAATTCATTCCATAAAGTTATTCTAAAACATAAATGCCATGCTACTTAACTTTATCTTGTATAACATTTTGCACCTATTCTTTAATTTCATCTTACATCCTTATTCATTGAACATTATGATTCCCATTTTACAATCGAGGAAACTGAGGTTCCAGGAGGTTTAGTACTCGCACGGATCACACAGCTGTTCACGGACACAACCAGGAC
Source organism: Platanista minor (assembly GCA_004363435.1). Classification (NCBI taxonomy): domain Eukaryota; kingdom Metazoa; phylum Chordata; class Mammalia; order Artiodactyla; family Platanistidae; genus Platanista; species Platanista minor. The sequence goes on along the minus strand of RJWK010049975.1, from coordinate 9,197 downwards.
TCTGCTCTCCTTCTATTACAACCCCACTGCCTCCTAAAAATACTCAACCATAGTTCATTTGTGGGCTGACTTATTTATCTTTACACAGGTCTCATGTATTTTACTAGGAGGAGCCAATGTTTTAACTCAATTCAGAGGTATTAAAATGCAAATTTCCAAAATGTACTTGGCTTACACAATAATAATAAAACAAGGAATCTGACTAATTGAGTCTCCCAATTCTAAAACCAGAATGCTTTCCACTCTCAAACCATGTAGAAGGCCGCTAAGTTCCCCTCTGACCAATGCTGTCTAATTCTCTTAAATGATTCAGATGTAAAAGAGAAAATGGCATCTGTCTAATTAACACCACCTGGCTAAATATAGCTGTCGAGGGACAGCCTTGGGACAGTGTTTACAGAACAGTCTTTCCAGTCCCCCAGGCCTCAAGTTAGACATGATAGCAAGACTTCTGTCCTTATCAACCGGAAACAAAGATGCCCCAGAAATGCTTACAGGCCAGGACAGCAAATGGGGGTGAAAGGGGAAGGGGAAAGGCGGTTGCTGGCCTTCATTTCCTGCTCCTGGCATCTGGGGATTCAGAGAATGATGCCAGGAAGTGGATCCTAGCAGCTCGTGCAGCTCTTTCTGAAAACAAAAGCCCTCACTGTGTGCCTACGCCTCCCTCTCTGGCCTGGAGACCTTGGACCCTCTCCACCAACTGCTAAGACTGCCCTCCTCCTGGCAGAAAGGCACAATGACCACATTATTTCCCTTCCAGCTTCACGTTACAACATGGAAGCCATTGCCAAGTTTGATTTCATGGCCTCTGGAGAGGATGAACTGAGCTTTCATGCTGGAGATGTTCTGAAGGTAGGTGAGGCGGGACCCAGGAGAGCCGGGGAGAGTTTAGGTTACTCCGGTTTAGCCACTGAGTTAATCTAACAATCCATCCTTTGTTTCTCAAGAAATACACACAGTTCCTTTCCAAATGTGAAGTTTGCCTCATTCAAAAGGGTTCCTTCTGAGCACCTGGGCACCAGCTACCAGGCCAGGTGATGGAAATCCAATTGGCATAAGCCACCATCCTTGTCCTGAGATGCTTGTGGTCTGGAGGGGGAAAGAAATCCATCCAAAGGGCTGTCACAGGTGTTCTTATCTGAGTGCTCAGGAGCACAGGTGAGAGGACAAGTGATTCCACCTTGAAAGATGGGGTTGTAGGAATGGGTGGCAACATCAGTTGTCAGGGAACACAATGAAGGTGAGTCGGGCTTTTGGCTAAAGCTCAGAGATGGGCAAGCCCAGGCAGAATTAGGTCAGCATTGCGAGTTTCAGCACGGCTGGAACTTACAGGAGGAGGGTGTGGATGGGGACACCTGGGAAGTCAGCTGGAGGAGATGCGGGTCAACAAAGGCCATGCACACCCTGCCACTCAGGGGCTCCTTACAACTTTTCTTCTGCCCGCACTTGAGTTGTAGTGGCCACTTGCTGAACTGAAGAGGCCTTGGACTTCTCCCACATTTCATGCACCATGCCTACGGACTCTGCATCTTAGCCCCTGTTTTGTGTAAAATGGCATAGGAGGCCGTCAAGAGGCCACTGGGGAATCTCTGGCACCTATGCCCCCCTGCCTGGCCTCAGAGCACCTCAGATACCCTGATCCCCGGTCCTCAGCAACCCATATGGGCCTCCTGAGACTGCCCAGTGGCACTGAGACCACCATTGTCTCTCCACGAAGATAAATGCTTGCTATGGAAAGAACCCTATCATATGTGAGAGGGTGACTCGGAAAGTGTCTGTGGAGCACTAACCAGGTGGAATGACGTGGTCTGGAATTTTAACCCCCCACTGTTTATCCCTCTGACTGCTCTCATCTTGCAAGATCTGGTAATGTGGCTGCCAAGAGTATGCCTTCAATGTTGGAACTTCTCAAGGTCAAAATATTGCTTGGGCTGCTGACCCAGGAAAAAGTGACCTTCACTTCCTTGGGATTTTACCAAGGTCACAGAGGGGTCTGCGACGAGGTGAGCAGTCCCTCCCTTCCTTGTGGGGTATTGTGACCATGTGATTATCTACCATTCTCCAGTGTTTTTACCCAAAAGAGAACCTCCCTGGGAGATTGGGGGCAAGTCCCATCCCTCATCTCCCATTTCAAACAGAACCTACTATCTGGCTTTAATTTTCCCTATTCCCCAGAAAAGGAAAAAGGAAAAAAAAAAAAAAAATTTTTTCCTCAACTCTGCTTCTCTGTTCAGCTCCTAATTTCTTTCTTCTCCTCACTGCCAGCACTGGGAAGAATTCTCTCTGCTGGGTGCCTCCACTCCCTCACTTCCTGTTCACGCCACTGGAACCCTCTGGAATCTGTCTTTGACCCCCAACACTCCCTTAAAGTCCACTGGTGAGCTCCTCATTGTGGAATGTAAGGACCGCACTAAACGCCTGTAGGATTAGACACTGCTAACTGTCCCTCTCCTGTATCTGACTGAAGCTCTGTCCCACACCTAAACACTGTTCTCTGCTCTGAATATTTTTCTTTTATCATATCTCCCAAGCAATCCCTTCTTCACTGGAGAGGAGTCTGGTGCAATCAAAAGGAACATGGACTTTGGAGCCAGATAAATCTGAGTTTGAGTCCCAGCCCGTTAGCTGTGTGGCCTTTGGTCAGTCACTTGCCCCCTCTGAGCTTCAGGGTCTTCGTCTATAAGTGGAGGCCATGCCTATCTTGCAGGGCTATGGAAAGGATTAGGGGTAATGGTCCCAGCCCAAACTGGATGCTCAATAAATGATCACCGTATTGTCAATATCACCCAATTCCTGCTGCCTCTGACTGTTCAGACTATTGCTATGTTCCCTTGACTGACCTCCTTGCCTCCTGTCTCCTCCTCCTTCATTCTATGTACCAGTCCCAGAAGGATCTTTCCAGAAGATAAATCAGGCCATGTTACTTCCTTACTCAGTCAGAAGCGTTCAGTGGTTCCCCATGACCAGTTGATGGAAATCTCAGCCACCTGGCCCCAGCCTACTGCCCAACCTCATCATGCTCGCATGCAAGAACATGTACACATACATACACATATACATACATACGTACACACATGCGACACACACACACACACACACATCTTTGCATATGAAATGCCCCAGGTCACGCTGCAATATACAAACTCTCCTTTTTCAGGCTCTCCCCGTATTCTGAATGCCCTTGTCCCACACACACATATTTGACCACCTCTACCAGGGAACCCTCACTAATCCTTCCCGCTCCTGACCACCCCGGTAGATTAAATACTCCCTCTTCAGCTCCTCCACAGCATTTCACACACATTGTTCAAGGCACTCACACCCTCGCCTCACAGAACAGTTATTTACAAGCAGGCCAAGCTTCGGCTCTCTGCGCCCTGAGTACCCACCTCTACTGCTGCCCTTACCCCGTGCTATCCTGATTGTCCACGCACATGGTGGCTGTGCCACTCCCCAGAGCTCTGCGCAGGCTGGGGCCGGGCCTGCCTCAGCGTCCAGAACAACAGAAAGATGATGAACATTCGATGAATGAAAGAACGGGTGATCCCTCCGCTGGTGTGAGAGCAGAGCTTTGCCAGGTTCATCTTTGTATATTCCCAGCATCTAACACAAGTCACTGCCCCAGATAGGGGCTCAGTACATATGTCTTGAATTGTTAACTGCATTTCTGCACACTCATTTAGAATTCCATCAGAAAGCCAGACCCCTCCCTCTTTTCAAATTCTATCCATTAGCAGCCACAGGGGTAAAGAGGAAAGGGGAGGGGGCTTGTCAGCTGAGCCTCACAGAAGGTCTGTATCATGGTAGTCAGCGGACCTGCCTGTAGGTCTCCACGTACAACTCTCTCCTCCAGAGATGGGTAACAAGCCCTAGGATCCTGGAAATTGTTTTCTTTTCTTTTCTTTCCTTTTTTTTTTTTTTTTTTTTGGAAATTGTTTTCAAGGCTAGCTCTTAACTGCCCCGGCAATTCACTCATGGAATGTTCTTTCGTGTTTGGCCTTTAGTGCTAAAAGACTAAACAGACGTTTTCATTAGAAGGTACACAAAATGTCTCAGTCACCATCAACCGCCCCCTGCAGACTTTGAGTTCCCCGGGGCGCAGGTCCCAGCTTGTTCATCTCTGTATTCCCGGCACCTAAGTACAAACAGCAGGTGCTCACTAGATGCTGATCCCAGAATGGTGAACAAGATGCTGGACACAGAACTCTGGCCAAATGACTCGATCCCGTTTCTCCTGTGAGAGACACATTCCAAAAGTCAGGGGCTGGATGTTTCGTGTTCATATCAGGCCCTCTGGACCCGCAGCTGCACACAGCTCACAACTTACATTTCTCACTCGAATCTGCTGGTCATTATTAAAAAATATCTCTCAACCCCGGCCATCTCTATCTGCTTCTGTAATACGTCTAACACGACCCCGTTTCTTCCTACTAAAACAGCAACCGAAAAGCCCCCAGAGTTAGACCTACGTAATTAACTTCTTCAGCCCTTCAGATTTCTGCTATGCCTCTAAGAGCTATAATTTCATCCAATTTTAAAATTCACCCAACCGTACATTTTGTCTTCTTCCCACGTCTAACTTATTCTCAGGCCACGTAACCCAGAAAATGATTCCGGTAGGCAACGTTGTAAGAATTAAGTCACAGCAAATTTAAGGGTAAAACCTCATGCATTTAGGCTGAACTTGCCCAGCTCTGCATGATGGGGAAAGAGATAGGGGGACGGAGGAGATGGAGAGATGAGAAGAAGAGGAAGTATGGGCCCTGAGCCAACAACGTCAGGAGGAAAACACCTCCCCCCAAAGACTCTTCTTTGCAGAAAATGAGATCTTTTTAAAACCTTGCCTTCTATACACCACAGAAAGCCTATAAATGCGCCTCTCTGGGAACACGATCTCAGGCCGACCGGGCACCAAGTGGTGGGGAAAATGGCTGGCATCGTGGGACAATCTTCGGTTGCTAGAGGGGATAGATGGGTATGAGCCACAATTACTAAAATTACAGCCAGTTTGGGGTCAGAGAGCTCAGTGCGAAGTGTGGTTCTTACCGTGCAGGATCGATTTCAAATGGCCTCTTTTACCTCATCCCTGCTCACCCTGATATTTGACAGCTGCTACCCAAGCCACACATCGCCTTCCCATGTGATGGGAGAAAGGAATTCCAAAGGCTTTACACTTGGGGGAGGTGGCGCAGAGTGAAATGCCCCCATGTTCCTTATGTGCAGCCAGGCCCTGCTGCTGAGCTCCCTGGCTCTTCCTTTGACTTAGATTTCCCACCTTCCCCACAGGCCCCTCACCACACGTACCCAGAGGCCCCTCACCACACTTGTACCCACATGCCCTTAGTGATGCCAACAGTCACATCTGATGTCAGAAACTATAGAGTTTTCTTTTCTCAGCAATTCTAGAAGTCAAACATGAGACACACTTTTATTTCTTCAGAACACATGATTACATTCAAAACATACACATATAACACTTTAAAGAACTTATAAACCCTTCCGTGTCCTTCAGAGCTGGAGTTCTCCCTCATACGAATATCACATTTTACAGAATTATATTTAAAAGCACAGCCTGTACTCTCTGAAGGACGTCCAGGTACCAGGGCGCATTTGACCCTTGCATCAGCTCCGTGAGGTGCCGGCCAGTTTTTATTGCCCCCATTTTGCAAATGGTAGTTGACTCACCTGAGGTCAGACAGCTAGTGACAGGACCAAGCTAGACCCCAGGCCTTCTCATCCCAAACTCAGGAATGATATTAGAAATGGGTCAACCCTGCCTCTCAATTACTTAGCTCTCTTCAGCTCTCTTCCCATCTCTGGGAGGGAGAAACCAGAGGCTTCAAGTCCACCCACTTTTGGATGACTCGACTCAGAAATCCAGCTCCAGCCCCCACTTCTCCGCTGAGCCCAGACACACATCTCCAACGCTTGCTAAGCCTTCCTTCTCAGAGCGTCCTGGGGCAACTTGATTCCCCTACAGACGATCTGAAGTCTGTGAGTTTTCCCTCAGACCTGCTCCTCCTCCTGTATTTTCTATTTTAGTAAAGGCATCGCCACCCACTCAGTCTCCCAAGCCAGAAATCCGGAGCCATCCCAGAATCCCCCTTCTCCCTAGGCTCTGAGAACAGTCAAGAAGTCCTGCCCGTTTGTGCTTCCTGATTCCTCTGAAATCTGTCCCCACCTGTTCTCAGGCCGGATCCCCTTCGTCTCTTGCCTAGATGGCTACACGCGTCTTCCTACACTTTCTCCCCTTACTTTACCTCCCAATCCATCTTCACGCTCTGATACAGCATCCCGTTCTTAACTCTGATTCTCACTGTGCTATTTCCCTGCTGAAAATCCTTTCATGGCTCCCCATACGTTTCAAGATAAAAATCCAGGCTTTTCAACATGGGCTACAAGGCCCTGTGCCCCTGGTTTCCCCTCTCTCTACTCCTGGAGTCACAATCTAAACTGCCCCCTGACTGAGGTGCTTTGTCCCCAGAATGCACCTTCCTCCCTCACTCCCCGGAAGTAGTTCTTTTGCCATCAGACTTCGCCTGGGTAGCTCCTTTCATTGCCTGGGCAACCCAGATGGCCTCTCCTCCGGGTAACCTTTCCTAGCCATCTTCTGCTTTCCTCTTTATTATTGCATGACATTTTCAGCTACAAGAGACAGAAACTAAAATTGGCTTAAACGACAACAGAAGATTTATAATTTCCCCTGCAAAGTCCAGAAGTAGGAGGGCTCCTGGGTGGCTAATTCAGCGGCTCCATGACATCGCCAAGTTTCTTCCCATCTTTTTGTTCTGCCATCTTCATTTTGAATTATTGTTGAGTCTGCGCTACATATTTTAGAAACATTCTCAGTTGGGGGGGGGTGAGGGGGGCAAATATTTGTCTTTTGATGGTAAAAGATTTTCTGAAATAACCAGAAGCCACATAGAGCCACGTCTGGAGGGTCATATGAGTAATCAGGGCAGGTGACGACATTTGGGGTCGTGGTCGAGGTAAGACCCTACAGTAATGAGACAGAACTTCTGGTTTTACCTATGATCTGGGTCTAAAAGCAAGTTTAGAAAAGGCATTCCAGGTATCTTGAGTTATGTCCAAACTGTTTGTGAAAACATGGAGTGCGAACACCAAGAGTTACTGTTTTCAAAGCTAGCCCCCGGGCTTCCCTGGTGGCGCAGTGGTTGAGAGTCCGCCTGCCGATGCAGGGGACGCGGGTTCGTGCCCCGGTCCGGGAAGATCCCATATGCCGCGGAGCGGCTGGGCCCGTGGGCCGTGGCCGCTGAGCCTGCGCATCCGGAGCCTGTGCTCCGCGACGGGAGAGGCCACAACAGTGAGAGGCCCGCGTACCGCAAAAAAAAAAAAAAAAAAAAAAAAAAGCTAGCCCCCACTTGATGTTTACGTTTTAATCTGCTGGTGTAAAAAAGGAAGAGCAAATTAAATTTGTAAAAGGGTCCTTGTTACCTGGCAGAGAAGGGGAAACTACCTGCCTAGATAAGGAGCTTAAAGTGCTAAGATCTGGGACGCGACTCTCCCAAACAGAAGGAGAAAAGGGGTTCAGGGAAGCCCCTGAGCCCTGAGTCTGGGAGGTCACGCCAGGGTGGGGTCACATGAGTGGGTGGCCCACGTGGACAGAAATAGCTTGGGGTCAAGGGAAGCCAAACTCCAAAGATAAGCCAGCTGCTCCCCACTCGAGCGGCTGTGCTGCTTCTTCGGCTTATTTTCCTCTAAATCCCAAAGCGCTTTCTTTGCCCTGCAACCCCTTTCTCCCACTTCTTGGAGTGTCTTTCCCCACAGTGTCTTTGTCCTTCCTTCTCCTCCCTGTAGATCTTAAGTAACCAAGAGGAGTGGTTCAAGGCGGAGCTTAGGAGCCAAGAAGGATACGTGCCCAAAAATTTTATAGACATCAAGTTTCCTGAGTAAGTATTTCCAGCCTGCTGAGATGGGCCTGCCCCACACACTCCCCTTTATTGCAGCAGCCACTAAAATTATCCCACCACAGCCCAGACGCTGTCAAAAATGGTTGCCTCTGGAGAAGGAACCACACAGCTGAAGGCCAGGGGTGGGAGGGAGATTTGCACTGCACAGCATTCTCGTTTGAATTTTATACCATGGGCAAGAATCACCTATTTTAAGTTTATAAACTAACATCATGTATAATTGCAACCATGGGGTTTCCAAGAATTCCGGGGGGGGGGGGCGCGTGGGAGGTGCTCTCGGCCACTCCACCTCAACAGCTGCTCCTTCAGGGCTCTTCTCTTTTATCTCCCAACCCACCCTCCATCCCAACCAGGAGGACGAAGCTCTCGGCCTTCCTGAAACCATGTTCACACCAGTGAGAGAGGTCAGGGAAATTCCCTCCATAAAGAGGAAACGAAAAATTGAGATTGGGTCTGGTGCATCTCAAGAATTGAACACGGGGGTGAGATAGAAATCTAACGTTGTGTGAGGGTCAGGGTCTAGCCGAAGAGCAAATCTTTGTCAGGTATTGGTGACTCTGGTGAGAAACCAGCACTGACCACTGAACCGATAGAATGACCACTGACCTCAGCCAAGGGGCCCCTGAGGCTGCCCTGTCATCTTCTAGGTGAGCACGGCACAACTGCAGCCCCTCTTCCACCGCAATCTCGGCGGATGGCCTGGCTTCCAGGACAGCGGAAGCCCCCAGAAAAGCCCCTCGACCTCACCCGACCTGACTCACTGCATCCACCCACATCCTGCAACTGCGCAGACACTGCCTTTCCTGCAGCTGTTTGGAAAGAACCGTCTGCACTTTGAGCAGAAGTTCTCCCCTCTCTCGCACATCAACTTGCCTCCCTCTCTGCTGGATCATTCCCGGCAGCAAACAAAGATGCCACAGTTTCTCCCATCTTACCAAAAACCAAAAAGCGAAACCAAACAACAAAACGCTTGATCCCAAACCCCCTTCCAGCTATGACTCCACTTCTTCAAAAGAATCATTGTATTTGCCGTCCTAAACTCCTCTCCTGCCATTCTCCCTGGAACTCACACAACTTCAAGGTCACTGTGAACTGCTGGTCCCAGTGGCTGATCGTTGGCCATCGAGTCAGCACGACGATTCGAGGTGGGGAATCTCTCCCTCCCGTGGAAACACTTTCTTCCTTTGGCTTCCAGAACATCCTTGTTCCCGGTTCTCTTCCCGCCTCCCTGGCTGCTCCTTCCCCGGCTCCTTTGCCGGTAGAATG
>RJWK010049974.1:0-16433 GCA_004363435.1 Platanista minor | reverse complement strand
GGGGGGGCTCTGTTCCTTTTGGTCTTGAAGCCCCTCCACAGAATCCACCAAAGACACTTACTTCCTTCAGACCCATCACTAAACCCCTGGTGGGCATTTTCAGAGCCACTTATCAGTGGTGGTTGTGGCTTGGAAAATTCTTCGTAGGGGAGTTCATCTAGGCGGGGCTTCCTGGGAGCCAGAGGACCGGGTAAGATACCTGCCCATCAGAGAGCATGACAGCCCTCAGGAAATACGGAGACCTCAGCTCACAAGGAATCAGGTCTGCCTGGCCCTGCACTGGCTCCAAGGTGGAACTGAAGGGATCGGGGTTTGCAACGAGAGACCAGAGTCAAATCTTAGCTGTGCCACTTCCTGGCTGGGTGAACGCTGGTGATCCATGTAACCTCTCTGAGCCTCAATTTCCTCAGCTGAGAAATGAGACCGGCACAGTTGGCTGTTTTGAGAATACAAGGATATACTTTAGAAAGGTGACAAGCACATAGTAGCAGCTTGCTTAATAGGGCTGAGACTTTCCCACCTGAGGAACTGCTGTGGTGACTTGTGCAGACTCCTCCTGCTCTGGGGAAAGACTCAGTCCTGAGAATCACCCAATGTTTCACCGAAGTGAATTCTCCAAGGATGAGCTGCAGGGAAGAGAGAGACCTTGGGCTTCCCCGGTGGCGCAGTGGTTGGGAGTCCGCCTGCCGATTCAGGGAACGCGGGTTCGTGCCCCGGTCCGGGAAGATCCCACATGCCGCGGAGCGGCTGGGCCCGTGAGCCACGGCCGCTGAGCCTGCGCTCCGCAACGGGAGAGGCCACAGCGGTGAGAGGCCCGCGTACTGCAAAAAAAAAAAAAAGAGAGAGACCTTTCCATTTCTCTTCAAAAGCTTCAGGCAGCCAGATGAAGTGTGGTGGAGGTGGCCAAGCCGCTATACCCTTAGATAGTAACTAACGCCTCTGATTGGAATTACTAATGAAACGGCACCTGTGAGCTGACTTGGAGCCACCTTAATTTGACACACGGCAGTTATATTCACTACCCTATCAGCTGGTTCGTGAGATATAAAATGCCGCGTGGTATGCCTTGGTCGTCTCCATGCTACGAGGGGGAGGCTGTCCCCCACCTAGGGTGCTTATCAGCCCGTGTTCCCAACCACCCCAGAGGTTATCCTGCAGGCTTCCCAGGAAGCCCCAAAGGCACAAGGGCTCCCTGCCCCCGTGAGCGCTGCTGGGCGTGACGGAGCAGCTGGGCGCCTTGTCCGAAGGTGAAGATTGCCTCTGAGCGAGGGGAAAAACATCCCCCAAGAGTTCCTGACTCCCCACAGTGGTCACCACGCTCGGCGCCTTGAAAAGCCTTGCTGGTTGGCACAGGGAATTCCCAACTCAGGCCAGGAGCAAAGAGGTCACCATCACCGTTATTCCCAGGTCAGGGGCAGCACGTGGAGGACTAAAAAGGCCGCATGCCAAGTCACGAGATTGGGTTTCTATAGCAACACAACTGCAGCTGCAGGAGCACCTATGACATGCCCAAGGCTTGCCTTAAACAGGCCCAGAATGCAGAATCCTAAAAGCAAAAACCACCCAGCAGTATTTAGACACAGAAAACAAGCTTTGCTGAGGTTCAGAACAAAACCACAGGAAAAAAAACCATGTGGCGAGTATCTCAGAGTTCTATCAAGGCAAACTCCAAGAATATCTTGTGTGCTGAGCTGATGCAGGCCCTCTGGGTTAGCTGAGCTGTGCTGGGAGTTTAAAGGGAAACACCCATCAGGATCTTCCATAGAAAACTTCTCTCTCTCTCTCTCTCCCCCCACCCCCCCCTCACACACCCACCCACACACACGATGCAAGTACACGTGGAAAATTTTAAATATATCAAGATCCCTACAGTTCATTTGTAGACCAGAAAAACAAAATCAATGAAGGACCAATTTCAACAAGATCCTTCAGTGAAAATTTCTAATCAACTTTTTACCTTCAGACACTTCTACCACTACACTTGCAGTTATTTTAGCTATGCAACATTTCGTGGAAGGAGCGAGGGAGGGGCTGAAACCCAAGCACCATGCAGGTACAAGCTGGCACACTTGGCAGCCAGCGGTCTGGCTTCCTGACGGCCGACCTGGAACAACTCAGGAAACTCAATCCCACAGGGCTGCACTGGGAACCTGCTTGCTGTCCACACGTCACTGCAGTCATCCATCGAGGAGGGAAGTTAACCACAAATGGGCCAGCAGGCCACTCCATCTCTCCTCCTTTGTCAAATCCCAAAATACCACGACAGCACCCAACAGGGCCTCTGAGGACACTCGAGAGGAAATCCAACTTCATGCAACGAGGACTCAAGGTGTGGACCTCATTGGCCAAGTGGCAGCGTGGGCTAGAGAGCCGGGCGAAGGCGGGAGGCTGGGAAAGGAACCGTGAAAGAAGAGGATGCTGAGCAGGAAGGCAGGTACCAGGAAGGAGCTTGCTGGGCCCGGGGAAGCCGTCTCAAGGGATGATGCTTCTGTCCCCGCGCTCTTTCCTTACAGCCCCTGATGCCTCTAGAGCCCGGCTAAGGAAATCCCCAGACCACCAGTGAAGCTGAACAGAGTAACCACCTGCCAAAGTACCCTCAGCTCCAGAGCTGTCTCAGGAATCAAAACAACCAAGCCATCAGGCCAAAGACCAGTCTTTCTTCATCTGTGGGGGTTATGAGATGCCCAGCAAATACGATTGCCTGGCTGGTGGCTTCTCCGGGATGCCAGTCAGAGGGCGGGGGCAGCCCCTCCACACTTGGAAGGTGGGGGGGGGGGCGGCTCTATCGGGGTCCCCCACACCCACCTCGGAAGAGCGGTGAGCCACAATCCGCTGCCAGGTCAAGGAGATGCTCCAGGCCCTGGTCCACTGCCCCAGCAGTCAGCCTCCACCCTTCATCAAGTCTGAGCCCTGAAAATCCAGGCTCTGCGCAGGAAGAAGCAGATAATCTCCCCAGTTGCCCAAGGGAACGGGCTGGAGGACACGGAGCAAAGGTCATCGTGGGGCACTTGGAAAGACACCTCCCGTAAAGGTGATGGGAATAACAGGCTTCAGAGGCTCACTAGAGAGCAAACAGCTGGGAAGGTCACACACAAGATGTGGCCCCCTGGGCCATTTCTCAATGATGACAGGTCTCTACCTAGATGCCCAAGCTGCAATGATTTTCATACTGACTCTGGCTTGAGATGTGCTATTTTCCTACCTCCATGCCTTCGCCCACACCATTCTGCCTCCCCGGAAGCTCTCCCTGTTCCTCCATGATAGCCAAAGCCCAAGGTGTCCTTCAGGGCACAGGTGGAGCTCCAGCTCCGTCCTCAGCTGTGCCTGCCCATGGGATGCCCTGGCCCCATACCCCGTGCCAAGGAAGGATGCATTGCCCAGCTCCAGGGAGGGGGATCAGCAGACAGCCTCAGCTGCAGGGAGTAGCTTCACCCAAGACCACACCCTTCCTGGGACCATCAGCATCTGGTGAGGTAGGGGGATAGAGGAACAGCCCTTCTGGCCCAAAGGGACCAACCCTATTGGGCAATATTCACCCCGAGAACCCTGCTGGGCTGGCCGAGGCTTGCTGGAGCCTGTACCACCTCTCTTCTTGTCCCTGTGGCCACTCGTGCCTCTGCCCCTCCTTTCACAGGGGTTGATCCCTATTAAACATCCTGTGCCCAAACTCGGGTCCATCTCCAGAGAACCCATCACCAGTGCCCACACTCTCTTAGTATTCAGTGGTTGGCCACTGAATATTACAACCTTGGTTTCTCCCATAGAAGATGCTCAATAAATGTCTAACAAACCAGATGGAATAATTTCATGTTCCCACCTGTTGACAGAGCTCTCACAGGGCCCACACACCCCTCCCTTCCAGGCCCACTCAGAGTAGCCGTTGATCAGGTTGACAAAATGTTGCTGAGGCCAATGAAACGGAAACACCGTTACAAGAAAATGCCTCCCTCTGGCTCCCCCAGAATCACACCGGACCCTCGCTCCTTCATCTCACAAGTGCAGCCTGAGGACCCCATGGGATGTTTTGGGTCCTGGGATCCAGGACAGTGGTCTATTGGGTCCTCAGCCTCCTAAGTAGCGGCTCAACCTCCTTTTCCTGGAAGGTCAGCTTTAGTGGCAGCTTCTCATCTGCAGCGCCGCCACTGGGTGAAACTGCCTTGCTCACCATGACACTTGAATCAGGATGGCGCGGCAGCGCGGTAGATGTTAAAAAGGTTAAAATTAGAGATGCTGTTAAAACGACCCAAGGCTTAGTGTTACTAAAGATATGTGCAGAGTTTAGTACCATATAAATAGCAGGGTTTATAGTGTCATGCCTACGATTTTGAGCAAGCTGACACTTCAAGGGGACACTCAGTGAGTGCCCATCTAAGCTGAGACTTCTCTTGCCTGATTCTTCTTGTCCTAATGTCAGATTTCTCAGGAATAGTAATCCAGGGTGTCCATCCTAATAATGGGGAGATGATTTCCTGCTACTCAAAGGGCCTGGAGGACCACACTAGGACACAAGCCGAAGCTCAGTGGAACAGCTGCAGCTCCCCAAGCTGCTGGAAACACTATCTCCCTACTTGGGGAGCTCACAGCACTGTGATTCCATCAGCTCAGATTTAAAAGCTTTCTTGCAGAGAAGGGCCAGCACTCATCAGGACGAGCGAATCGCTTTTCAGCACAATTTCAGACTGAGTCTGTGGATTATACATCGCACAGAAACTAGCAATCAGTCATTCAACAAAGACGATAATGATAACAGTGGCTACCCCTGGCCAGTGGCTACCTCTGCACACACCCATTTCCTCCTCACACTATCCGACAAGGCGACTGTTGGCACACCCATTTTACAGATGAGGAAACCACAGCCCAGAGAGTGCATAATTAATCCACCATCACACAGCTAATGAGCAGCAACCTCCAAATTCAAATTCAGGTCTGTCCAATTCCCAGTTTGGCTCTATCAGGGCCTATTTCTGAGTAGATATGGGAGGTTGAGGAGGGAAGGGTGCCTTTTACTTTTCACTGCAAATACTCCTGTGTTGTTTGAATTTTTTATAAACAGCAGGTCTTCAGGTCTTCCTTTTTTAATCTTCAAAACATCAAAAAGAATTTATGGGTGAGAAAAATGGTCTTATTTCTATAGAAAAAAATGTATCATAATTTGACAGTATCCATCAACAGCCATAGAAGTTTCTGTCCTTTGCTGTAATAATTCCATTTCTGGAAATCCGTCCTAAAAAAATAAGCTGGGGGGAAAGCAAAATTATATGCAAATATGTTTTTATTTTAAAGCGTTACTTTTAATAACTTAAACTGGAAAGAAACTAAATATCCCACAGAGAATAGAGATGGGACATCTTCATGATGGACTGTGGTGGTGTCATTTAAAATATTTTTGAAATACCAGTAGCAACAGGAGGAAATGCTCATTATGTATTTCTAGGTTTAAAAAGTAACAAATAAGCCTTAACTACTGGGGATTATAAAAGCTAGTATATGCATTTCTTTTTCCACATCCCCTCTCCCCACCCCATGGAGGGATACAAAATAATCTTTGAAGAGTAGATACCTCCTCTGGAGAGAAATTTCAGGGATTAGGGTGGATGGGTGGGCAGAAAACTTTTACTTTTCCATTTTATATCTTCATGAAGCATTTGAATGTTTACCATACACGTTACTTATATTTCAAATAGTATATTTTAAAGCTTTACACAGAGAACGATCCGATGTTGTCAGAACACTTCGTTATAATAATAAAATACACCCAAATATGATCACTGCATTGCAGAACCACACGAGATTGCTTTCTCTTTAAAATTTCTGTATTTTCTAAGTTTTATATCATAAACATGTAATTATAAAAAGCCTCTCTCTTTTTTCAACTTTAAGACATCCTATTAGTAAGAGGATGTACTGCCTCTAATAGATCTTAGAAACTTCAGAGATTCACCAGTCATGTCCTACCATCAGATCCACACAAAGGGAGACACTGTCCTGAGTCCGGGGGAAGGAAGGAGGCACATGAGACCCATGACAAAAAGCCAGCTAACGCAACAGACCCAAACCCTCACTGGCCTAGCCCAAATCCCAGCTGATGCCACTCCGCATCAGCCCTGGGCCCCTGAAATACAAGGGCCGCCTGACCCAGAGGCACCCCAGAATCAAACAGGGAAGAATCATTCTCTTATTTTTCACCCTGGGCAATACACTGGCTGGACATTAGGCAGATAAAAAAAAAGGAACCACTGGACCCTGGACATTATCTGACATTAGGCAGATTTAAAAAAAAAAAAAAAAAAAAAAAAAGGAACCACTGGACCCTGAAGGCACTCTGTCCCACCAGCGAGAGTTGGCATCTGCTACGTGCACAGCACTGAAGGGGTCACGAAGATGACCTAGTCCTGGGCCCGGCCCTCAAAGGAGGGTGCAGACCAGATAAGGGGGTAAGAAGGTATGTAACTCAAACGCAGGCAGAAAGTGACCAGAGCCCTAACAGCAGAGATATGGGTGAAGGACAACTGCGGTTCAGAGGAAGGAAGCTCACTTCCAGCCTGGGACACACAGACGGCTTCCAGGAGACATGGCGAATGAACTGGGTTACACGCTGGGTGTATTCAAACAGAGGCCAGGCGCTCACCTGCCTGGTGAGCAGTCTGGGTGTGGGCAGTGTGCCAGTGTGGGCAGTCTCTGCAGCACGTGGACCACATATTTTAGTGACTGGCCCTCCCGCTCACGGGCAAGGCTGCCAGCCATTGCCATGTCGGGGCACCTGTATTTCCAGAGACCTGTGTGCTTTTTTTCTTCCCAGGGAATATAGCTCAGTGACAAACCTGCAGTCAACAAAAGTTTGTGTACTTTCACAGATTTTTTTTTTTTTTTTTTGAAATTCACAAATCTTTTCACCACAGGCAACTAGGCCTAACATATTTTCGGTGGAACACCCGTGACTCTGGCAAAACACCCCACTTGACGTACGTCTCCTTCCCACCAAAACTTTGCTAATAGTAGTGAAAATAAAAGCACAGATCCTATATTTGCTTGGTGCTCTGGGCATGAGCTGGCATTCCAAGAGGGCAAAGTGCTCTTTTAACAAAATTCAGCACGACTCTGCCCTCCCTTACCACTCCCCTAGCTGGCCGCTGGAAGGAGGAAGTTACCAGACTCTGATTTTCTCCCTGCCTGCCCCCCACCTGGTTCAGTCTGGGCCCCCCCACACAACGGGGTAAGGCTGCTCATGCCTCATGCGGTCACCCAGACCACACACGGGACCCCCGATCAGGCGCCAGGATCACACAGAGGGAGTCACGCTCAAAGGAGAGAGTGAGGCGGGCGCCTATGAGAGCAAAGCAGTTGACATCTAACCAGGGTTCTTCTCTAGATGGAGTCACGAGGGTAAACTTTTAGAAAAGTTTCTTAGAGAATAAAGTAAATTGGTTAATTTAATTCGAGCGTGAAAGATTTTTTTTTTAATTTATTTATTTATTTTTGGTTGCACTGGGTCTTCGTTGCTGCACACAGGCTTTCCCTAGTTGTGGCGAGCGGGGGCTACTCTTCGTTGCAGTGCACAGGCTCTGGGCATGCGGGCTTCAGTAGTTGTGGCGCGTGGGCTCAGTGGTTGTGGCTCATGGGCTCTAGAGCGCAGGCTCAGCAGTTGTGGCACACGGGCTTAGCTGCTCCGCGGCATGTGGGACCTTCCCAGATCAGGGCTCGAATCTGTGTCCCCTGCGTTGGCAGGCGGATCCTCAACCACTGTGCCACCAGGGAAGTCCCGGAGTGTCAAAGACATTTTGACGGTGATGAGGAGGCGATGATTTATTTATAATCTACAAGGTTGCATCCATCCAGCTACTGGGATAATTATACACTTTAGAAATGCACACTCATTATACGAAAAACCCCTTCACACCATGAAGACTGGGGCCACCAAGAGGAAATCCTGCCAGGGAAGCTGGTGTGACACCACCATACCATGAGTGACACCGCCACAAAAGCTATTGGCCACCGGCCACTGCTAACCCTAGCTGTAAGTTGGGGACTGAATAATCTCTAAGTTCCCTTCTAAAAATGAGGTATTTTCCTGGAATAAGTATTTAGTCACCATCTGCTTCTGGGGATGTTTTCTTATCTCAGTGCGGGGACAAAGAAGGAGCCTTCATCTTGCACCTGATCTGTTGTTTTTATTTTGCTGATTTGGGTTGAAGTTCTAGCTCTTGGATCCTCCTTAATCAAGATGCTGATGAAGATGTTGGGCAATATAGCAACCCGTTTAAGGGCCAGCAGAACTGAGTTCAAACCTTAGATTTGGGAAATGTCCTTCATCAGCCTGCAGTTTCCTCACCTGGAAAACAGGGATGCCGGCACCTGCCTGACAGGGTTGCTATAAAGACAAAACCTGGCACAAAGGAAATCCTGGTCTGTAGTAAAAACTCATAGCCGTGACTTAAGGTGAGGGAAGCCCTACATGTTGACGTTGGTTCTTTAATAACTGGTGGGTCCAGCTTGACCTGTGTGTATGGAGACCAGGCTGGCTCCTGTGACCACCACTTGCATCTCCAAGGGCTCACAAGCACTCAGCTTAACAATCCAATCAAACACTATTCCCAGTGATAAGCTACAACATCATCAGAAGAGAAATTCCAGAACCCATCTTCTAACACCCACTGAGAAATACTAGAAACAACAAGAAGTTCTAGAACACTAGAGGTGCTCCCCACAATTCAAAGACTCCCCAAAGGAAGCAGAGAGTAGATTTACCCACTCTCCTCAAACAACTACAAAATCAGTCTTGACACTTGAAACAAGAGTTTGCAGACACCGGAGCCCAGATAGGGCAGGACAGAGATCCCTGCGAAACAAGCAAGATAGGCCCACAACTGCCGCAGCCTCCAGCCTGGGGAGTGCCTGGGCTACAGCACAGAGAAAGGGCCCCAGGCAGAGCCCAGGGGTCTTTGTTGAGTTGAGAAGACAGAGCTGGGATTCCAGGGAGGCCCAGGCACCTAGAGTTCACAGGGCAGGGCACCAGAGAGGAGACAGCTGTCCAGACAACACTCCAGAGACCAACAGAGGGGCCCCCTTGAGTCTTTAGCTAAGTACTGAGACTCAGTACCCAAGGTTGGGGAGAGAAACACCCTGAAGGAGCACAGAGAACATCTTCCGGAACCCGCATGGGGTTGGGAAGAGGTCATGTCGCACCAGCCAGAGCAGAAAAGCTCAAAAATAAAAACACTGTTATGGGCTGAACTGGGTTCCCTCAAAACTCCTTTGTTGAAGTCCTAACCCACCCACCGCCCCACCCGCACTTCGCCTCTGAACATGGCTATATTTGGAGACAGAGTCTTTAATGGGATAATTTATTCAAAATGTGGTCATTAGGGTAGACCCTAATCCAATACGGCTGAAGTCCTTTAAAGAGGACATTAGCATACAGATACCAGACAGAGGGATGACTACATGAGGACACAGCAAGAAGCCAGCCATCTGTAAGCCAAGGAGAGAGGCTTCAGGAGAAACAAGCCTGCCAACACCCTGACCTCGGACTTCCAGTCTCTCCAAAACTGTAGGAAAGTAAATTTCCATTGTTAAGCCTCCCAATCTGTGATATTTTATGGCAACCCTAGCAAACTAATATAGGTACTCAGACTGGTTATTGCCTCTGTAGTGGGGAAAAAAATTAGTCCTAGATTAAGGCATCTAATAAAGCTTTAAAGCAAAACCCAAACGGAGCAAACTGTTTCCCCGTCACTTAACCACGTCCCAGAACAAAGCTCAAGGATATTTATAGGAGTACTAAAATATCCAGCACCCACCAAGGTAAAATTTACTATGTCTGGCATCCAATCGAAAATTACCAGGCAAGCAAAGGAGATGAGAAATACAACCCGTAATAAAAAGAAAGATCAAAAGACTCCCCCCGCTTCCCCAGCAACTGTACCATCACATCCGCACTGTATTTCAAGACCCTGCCACAGGACCCACCTGGACCCAGAACTGCATTTTAAAGTGATTCTCCAGTTCCCTGCAACAGACTTGCTCTTTTTCATTCTAAAGAGGGTCATTCTAGGTGACGACAGAGAGAAAGCACAGAAATGCTCACTTTCCATTTTGTTTCTCTGCTAACACGGTCACCTTTCCCGAGTAGAGATACTATCCCATCTTCATCGTCTAACCCTGGGCCTATTGTTGTACAAAGGTCTGTGGCTATCTTTAGCTGTTTTCACCAGTTTTACTTCATTCTGTGTTAAAGCTGTGCTGAAGCTCTTTCAATCAGCCCTAACTTAGATGATTCTTCATCCCCTTTTAACATAAGGGTATGTTAAAATCCGAGTTTGCTGGCGATCACTGCATGTGAATGTGTTCTCTCTGGATGCCTTCATCCTTTCCTTCTTCATTCAGTGATTCATTATGTAATTACTTAAATTCATGGAACAGACTCAAAATGCCATGTTTGGAGCCTTCCATCACTCTTGGCTCTATTCTCTTTTATGGTCCTCCTCTGAACACTTTTCTAAAGCAGTCTAGAGGAGCAAGACATCCATGAATAGGACTAGCACCCCAGTTGTGCCTCACAGGTACCCATCCTATGTGAGCAAGGCAATCTGCAATTTGTCCCCAAGACACATCATCCTGCAACGAGGGTGCCCGAAAGAGTTGGCCAAGCCCCTGGGATGGGGGATATCTCCATGGGTACCTTGTAACCACCCACCTTAACTTCCTCCCTGTCATTGTCATAGTAACCCTGGTTCCATATCGTCATAAAGTTCTAGAAAAATATACCAGCTTTGATCCTTTTATTTTTTTAATTTATTTTATTTATTTATTTTTGGTTGCGTTGGGTCTTCGTTGCTGCGCACGGGCTTTCTCTTGTTGCGGCGAGCGGGGCTACCCTTCTTTGCGGTGCACGGCCTTCTCATTGCAGTGGCTTCTCTTGTGGAGCACGGGCTCTAGGCGCGCAGGCTTCAGTAGTTGTGGCACGTGGGCTCAGTTGTGGCGGCGCACGGGCTTAGTTGCTCCGCGGCACGTGGGATCTTCCCGGACCAGGGCTCGAACTCGTGTGCCCTGCATTGGCAGGCGGATTCTTAACCGCTGTGCCACCAGGGAAGCCCCAGCTTTGATCTCTTGCAGTGATCTGTGCATGCTTTCTTTTAAGCAAACAGATAGTACACCTACTATGAGCCTGGCAGCACTTTCAAGCCCTATATCCCTTTGGAGCCTCACATCAATGCTGAGGAGGAGGACAGACAGGTATCACTATCCCCATTTTAGTAGTGAAGAAGCCGAGGCCTCTCAAAGAGACCAAGTAACCTGCTCCAGGTCACCCAGCTAATGAAACATGCAGCCAACCCAGGACTCCTGGAACCAGGCCTCTCGTGGACACATCTTGCCCACTCACTGCAATCACAGCCCCAACCGGTCACAGCGATGAGTCAGAATGCCCCCTGCCCTCCCCACTGCAGGCCTCCTCAGAATTCCGTTTTGATGCTTCTTTGCAGGCCAGAGGATTAGTAATTTTTTTCCTCCCAATTCATTCACACTTGGTGGGTTCATAAAAAAATTAAAGTGACCTTCACCTAGATCTATACCTGCCCTCACTGCTAAGGGGATAGGGTAACATCAGGCAGGCCTAAAAGGGACCAAGATGAACTCAGGCAGGGCACGGGGCCGTTACATGCTAGGACCCTCCCACCCCTCCTCATGCGCTCCCTTCAAGGACACTTCCAGCAAGCCTGACTAGCACAGAAGGCCTGTCCCCCGTGAAGGGGCAGGCTGGAGAAGGGACCGGCCCCGTGGCCAACAGAGAGCGCCGAAGTGCAACTCCCCTTCCCCCATCACTGCCGTGCTGGGTGGAAACGGCGGCGTCGGAGCCGGCCAGCCCATTCATTTAATCCAAACTCCCCCTCTCCATTCAGCTTTTAGTCTTCAGAGCTTTCAGTCCAAAGAAGCATGATTGCCTCTGCAAAATAAACGAAATAAATTAAGCCCGTGCTCTTTGACCTCGGGGCTTTTGTGCAACTGATGGCCTGAACAGAAACAATCCTCCATCCTCCTGGCATCTCAAAGAGAATAGAAAAATTCAGCCACTGTCTCAGGAGGCAGAATGCCAGCTTCCAGCCACCTGCCAGACACCCTGCTGAGAACAGGGCTTGGTTAAGGAAGGGGTGCTTTGCCAGCCATTCAACCATTAAAGCAAGAAGATTCTACGTGAGGTAGGGCAGGGCCTGTCAGACGAGTCAACAACTCTAAGGTAGGAGCTCTCATTTGGCCCATTTTGGTTGTTGTTTTCCCTCATTCCCACCCCAGGGCCTTTGCACTGGCTCTTATCCCCATCAGACATGCTCTCGCTCCAGATTTTGGAAAACTGACCTCCCTCTTATCCCTCACATCTCCTAGGCGAGGCCTCCCCCATCAAATTAGCTCCCGTACTCCACCTCTCAATACTCTATCCCATCACCTTTTTCTGTTATCTTCTTGGCCTTTATCACAACCAGGAATTATCTTGAGTTTCTGTTCTGTTTACTTTCTGACTCTGTGTCTACCTCCATTAACAGCAGGGACATCATCTCTCCTGATCAGCACTGTCTCCCCATGAGTTAGTTAGCAAAATGCCTGGCACGTGGTAGGTGTAAAGCACATGCTTAGTGAAGGAGGGAGACTGCAAGAAAGAGAACTGGGTTCTATTTCCAGTGCCAGCTCTGCCTGCCCCACACACTGTGTGGTGCACCTAGACCAGGATGCAGATCGACGCGTGGCTGCCCCGGGCTGCAGGAGCATGTCTTTGTGCTTGAGATCGGGAAGGCTGATGAGACACACAGCTGGTTCTGGAGGGGCAGAGAGCAGAGAGGGGACTATTCCCTAACAGGCTTGCTCAGCTGGGACAACTGAAGGACCACAGCCAGTTAGCAGAGTATACGTAATATAGCTACCTAGATATATGCATACATATAGGTACCAAGAGAAGAGGAACCTGTGGGTGTTTATCTGTGCCCTTGGATTTCCCAAGCGTAAGACGAGATGGTTGGATTACTGATTATGCTGAATCTTTTGGTGGTTTCAGACCAACCTGAGAATCTGAAGAAAGACACCGACTCCAGCGAAATGCACAAGCATACATAGAAAAATGGTGCCTACATTTCCTAGAGGTGCACAGACTTCGAAGCTCACCCACAGGCCCCAGGATAAGAACATCTTATCCTAAGGCTCTTCCTCAGGCCCCCATACTAGTTGTTTGCCTGCCTGCCCTCAGACCCAGTCCTGACTCCTCCTCTATACTCCCCTGGCTCCCTTCCTCTGTCTTCTGGTAGGTCTGGCCAGTAGGAGTCCAGGAAGAAGGCTATTACGCCTGTAAGAAGAGGAGAAACTAGAGTGCTTCTCCCACCTCTTGCTGCTTTGGGGGGTGGCTCCACAGTGGCTCTAACACCTCTGGGTCTCCTCCCCAGGGAGCCCCTCCCTCTGTGGTCCTGTCCCAGCCAGCAGGCCTTCCAAAGGGCTCACATCTCCAAGTGCTGCTGGATTCTGGGCTCCAGGAAACCAGCTCCCCACTGCCTCTCCAGCCCTAGGGATGCTAGCAGCTTCCCGCCATTGCGGTGTCCTGGTTGCCTCTCTGTTTCCTGCTTGACTTTGGATGTCTTCCAACACCTGTATACTCAGCTCCCCATATAAACTCCATCTATTACACTTATCGGCATGAGCAAAGGTTTCCGGAAAGTCCCTGATGGATCGGCCTCCCTCCAGCATGGGCATTCTGGAAGGCTCTAAGCTTTGAGAAAGGTCAGTCTGAGTTGAAAGAACCAACCCCTAGGAAGTTCAAAAAGACGGAGGGGGCTAGGAAAACCCACAGTGCCAGCAAGCACAAGGCCCCTGTTCTGGTCCAGGGCCATTTCAGGAAAAAGCTAGAAATTAAAAGCCTCACGACCACCACCTACCTAAACGGTTTACAACTTTTTTCGTGGACAAGGGGAAACAAACGTGAGGCTCTCAGCAGCCAGCCGTTCACTCGTGGCCCTTCTCTGATCTAACAGCAGCCAGGGTGAGTTCTCCCAGCATTCCTGCTCAGGAGCTCATGCTGGCTGCTGAGTGCTCCCAGCCAAAGAGACCCAAGTGCACAAAGGCAGGTTCAGGCACTGCCATCCGGGAGGCCTGGGGCAGCCAGGGGTGCCAGTCCTGTAGCATCAAAGACACACACCGTCTGGATTCCGTCATCCATGAGCAGGCACCCTTCCACCCAGAGAGAGTACAGCTGGGACCCTGCACCTTGGAGCAGCCCCACACAGAAGGGTACCTCACATTCTCACTGTGCTCATTTCTTTTAATGAAGAGCCCCTTCCATGAGCTCCCTTGTTCCTTCCAGCCATTCGGCGAGGCAGGTAGGGCAGACGTGCAGGCAGGATTATCCTCACTGAGGCACAGACAGGGTCAGTGGCTCGCCCAAGGCCACACAGCTACTTTGACGCAGAGCCGGAATTGGAACCCAGAGCAGGGAATGACTTCAACCACCCTCCCACGGCTTCCACACAGGAACCAACCTGAACCTCGACACCCCGTGTGTGAGGCTGGGTTCCCCCAGACACAGACCCAAAGTGCGGACTTCAGTGCAAACTGAATCATGAAAGTACTGACATTCAACCATTTTTCCACCCAAAAAAAGGGCAATTTCACGTGGCTTGGAGAAATACAGGTGGTCCCTGACCTCACATGGTTCAATTTATGATTTTTCGAATTTATGATGGTACAAAATCAATAGACACTTGGTAGCAACCATACTTCACATTTTGAATTTTGATCTTTTCCTGGGCTAGCCAAGTATGGAACGATACTCTCATGATGCTGGGCAGTGGCAGCAAACCACGGCTCCCAGTCAGCCACCCAAATCACAAGGGTCAACAACTGATACACTTACCACACTGAACAAAACTACTGTTTTTTTTTTGTTTTGTTTTTTACTTTCAGTACAATAGTCAATAAATTATGAGATATGCAACACTATATCATAAAACAGGCTTTGTGTTAGATGATCCTGCCCAACAGTAGGCTACTGTAAGTGTTCTGAGCACGTTTAAGGTAGGTTAAGCTAAGCTCTGGCGTCTAGTTGGTTAGGTGTATTAAATGCATTTTGGACTTATGATATTTTCAACTCACGATAATGAGTTTACTGGGATGTAACCCCATCATAGAAGATCAAAGAAGATCTACAGTTTACTTGGGTAGCAATTCCAGGGAAGAACCAGTTAGGTAGTGGGCAAGTGAGATTCATTGCAGCGTCTGATGACAGTCAGGATGTGGAGATGGACATTCCCAGGGACTCAGTCCTGCTGGGGACCTGTGGGAGGCACCGCAGAGTGGCCGTGCTCAACATGGCAGGCACCATGTTGGTGCCTGCTTCCTGGCTACTTACATAAAAATTACTTCAAATTAAAAATTCAGTTCCTCAGTTTTTTTTTTGTTTTTTTTTTTTTTTTTGCGGTACGCTGGCCTCTCACTGTTGTGGCCTCTCCCGTTGCGGAGCACAGGCTCCGGACGCGCAGGCTCAGTAGCCACGGCTCACGGGCCCAGCCGCTCCGTGGATCTTCCCGGACCGGGGTACAAACCCGTGTCCCCTGCATCGGCAGGCGGACTCGCAACCACTGCGCCACCAGGGAAGCCCCAGTTCCTCAGTGTTATTAGCCACATTTCAAGAGCTCAATAGCCACATGGGCCAACGGCTGCCATATTGGACAACACAGATATAGAACATCTCCATCATCACAGGAAGTTCTGTGGGCAGCGTTGGGGGTAGAACATGCCTCAGAGCTGTGCCACCTGAGGGCCAGAATCTGGGGTATTTATACTCCCATCGGAGTCTATGACTGGGGCTTCGCCCCTGCGCACTTCCAGCCGTCCTGGCTCACTCTAGCTCCAGGAAGCAAGGGCAGAGGCATGGGAGGTGCTGACATTAGGAGCAGCTGGGCGGGATAGGAATGGAGAATGCTGGGCAACACGGGCAGGGCACTGACAGCATCTGCTACCATCACTGGTCCCTCCTGCACATGACTCTCTGCTCTTGTGGAAGGCCCTCTGGATACAGTCCTGATAGGACTGTGGCCCTGGAATCCCCCGGCCTCACAAGAAGCCATTCTCCCCTGGACAACACACCAAGAAAGACACAACCCAGGCCTTCCAAGAATTTATGATCTATGACAGGCAAGTAAGACACAGATCGTAGCACATGGCAACTGTACAAACACTGACCAATAAACTAAATTAGGAAGTCTTATGGAGAAACCCTTGTGAGCAGTGCCCAGCCAACAGCAGGCAGGTGTCGCCTCCAAGAACTATCTAGAACTTAAGAGATACAGTTTGGAGACTGATATCCGCCCCCCCCCCCCCCCCCCCACCGCAAGGCTGGCTAGTCCCTGAATATTCAAGTCATGGCAATTTCCAAAGCAGAGCTCTGAGATATCATTGCCCTG
>RJWK010049973.1:0-16432 GCA_004363435.1 Platanista minor | reverse complement strand
TTTAATCTCCAAATTATAGTTTTCTAGTTTTATCTCTGAGGCTACCAGGAAGATGCTTTTGTTTTGTAAATTGTCTATCATACCGAACAAATATCAAGACCTTCGCTACATCTGCTGCTTTTGTGTTAGTATCTTTATCACTTATAAGTGGGGATCCTGCAAGTGGAAAGTACAGTCAGCCTAGTAGACGGTGATCTGAGGCTGGAAGGTGAGGAAATGAGGCTGAGAAGCAGGGGTGAAGGCTTGTAGTCAGAAACAGTTTGTCCTGGACCTAAAACATCAGCTTTCTGTTAACGTGCTCTGTGAGCTAACTTTTGGAAGAAACACTGTTCTTGGACATGTTTTCTCTGTAGATTGAAAGAATACTGGGCGTCCGCCTGCAAGCTGGCCTGAGAGCTTGGACCCAGGTGCTTCTTGGTCAAGCTGAGGATAAAGCAGAGGTTGACATGGATACGGATGCACCTCAAGTTAGTCACAAACCTGGAGGAGAGCCGAAGATCAAGGTCATTATTTCCCAGGACAGCCGATTCGATATTAAATTAAACAAGGTTCTCCCCTTAAAAACTACCAAGGAAGGGCTTCCCTGGTGGCGCAGTGGTTGAGAGTCCGCCTGCCGATGCGGGGGACACGGGTTCGTGCCCCGGTCCGGGAGGATCCCACATGCCGCGGAGCGGCTGGGCCCGTGAGCCACGGCCGCTGAGCCTGCGCGTCCGGAGCCTGTGCTCCACAACGGGAGAGGCCTGCGTACCACAAAAACAAAACTACCAGGGAAAAGGTCACTTTACAGTGGAGAAACCCGACAGGTGCCACCACGCTCAGCTGACCCAAGTCAGCATCCCAGGGGAGATGTGTGGTGTCACCTGTGGTGTGATAAGAAGGGCTCTTCACCCCTATGGTCTTCCCCCCAGTAACCATGAGGAAAACGTCAGGCAAACCCAGGTGGAGGGCCATTCCACAGGACACCAGAATGCCAAGGTCATGAGAGAGACAGGAAAAGCTGAGAAAATGTCACAGACTGGAAGGGATTGAGGAGCTGTGACAACTAACTGTGATGTGCGCCCTCGTTACATCCTGGGAATCTGACTGAAGCCAGTGTTCCAGTTCATAGTATTATATCAGTGCTGACGTCTTTGTTTTGGTAATTACACCACATTAGAGGAAGCTGGTGAGGGTATATGGAAACTCTTCATACTTGCCTTAGAACTCTCCTTCCTATAAGTCTAAAATAGTTTCAAAAGCAGAAGTTTTTTTTAATAGAAAATAATATTTAGAAATAAATTTACACTGGGAAAAAACAAATCTCTGCTTTCCAAGCATATACGATATGTAAGAAGTCATTTCCAGAACTGAACATGATAATCTGCTACAAGCAGATGTTCAGACTATGACCCTAAAATGTCACTGTTTTCACAAAAATCTGAATTGAATTCTTGTGGGAGAATGCAGTAGCACACTGGTCAACACACTGGATAGCAGTCTTTGTCTCCAAGCCAGCTGTTTCCCATTCGTGTGAAGGAGTGGTCAACTGGGGCCTAGCAAGCTTTCCAGAAAGTTCTGTTCAGACTCTGCAAGTATGTCCCTGTCTCCTGTCGTGGGGGTGGTGGTGGTTATAAAGCTGTCCACCTTACACTAATTCATTAAGCTATGAGTTAGTTTTATGTAGTTTACAGTATGTGTATTATATTTACCAATAAAAAGGTCTCACAAAACAGGAGCCTGGAAGAACTGGTCAAGTAAAAACTTTGATGTGGGAGAAACAATTGGCTTTTTTTTTCCTACGCAGACTTTATACCTTTTCTTTTTTATTCCGCTTTTATGCTTGAAAAATGTTCTCACTTTGGAATAGTACAGATATTCATCCCCAGAGTGTACTTTTTAAAATACTGAGATGCAGAAAAGCCAGTGAGCGTGTCTGAGTGGATACAGTATCTAGTGGAGACTGAGCTGGAATTCTCCATTAGCTTAAAGCACTGGCAGGTGGCACAGACTGACCCCGACTTGTAAACATACATCAGTAAAATCGGCCTCGTGTCACTGGTTTCTCAGGTCATGAGGTCCTCGTGTCCAGATATCATCACACACGTCATAACCGATGGTGCTTCACTGAGCGCCTGTTGTACGTATGACACCCAGGCACTGGGGGACCCAGGAAGGACCCAAGCGGGGCCTGCCCTCTCACCTCCTCTTCCTTTGGGGAGGGCACAAGACCACAAACATGAAGTCAAGGAAGACCGGGTCTGTTAATAAAGTAACAGACTTTGTGGTTCAGACGGAAGTAGTTTAATAATTAATTAGAGAGAGAAAATATTCTATATCAAAGCCATTTTACTGAAATAGACTGCTGAGTAAAAATGAAATCTTTGCTTCATAGAATGTCGTTCATGAGCTGAGAATAACCAACCAGGTCATCTATTTGAACCCGCCAATCGAGGAGTGCAGGTACAAGCTGTACCAGGAGATGTTCGCCTGGAAGATGGTGGTGCTGTCTCTCCCCAGGATCCAGAGTCAGAGGTACCAGGTGAGCTCTGCGCCTCCCTCTCGCTCTGGGACTCCACCTCCACGCGCCTCTTTAAAGAGCTCTTGACGCGTCTTTTCAGACTCCAGACATCAGCTCAGCACTCTGAGGGAAAGCTGGAGGAATCTTTGTGTGACCTGACGTTTTTCCCAGTAGTCGCTTTTCCACACAGTCGGGTTTGGAGCTCTGGTGTCAATTCCGTCCATGAACTTCTTTGGGAATTTTAATTCCTGATCTTCCCTGCCCACCCTCCCACTTGCATTTTATTATGGGAATTTGCAGACATACACAAAAGCAGAGGGAATCACACGAGCTCACACCACTCCGCTTTATTTATCAACATGTGGCCAATTTTATTTCATTATATTCCCTTCCCCACCCCCCAGCAGCAGATTATTTTAAAGCAAATCCCAGATATAGTACGCTCTTATTAGACACTCCTAGAGCAAAAGGAAAACTCAGGAGACCGTTGCATTTAGTCCCTGGTCTCTAGGCAATAGTACTTCTAAATAGGACCAGTGGTTTTCAAATAAACATATTCCACACCTCTGCTGTAACCGACTTTCCTAGAAAACGGTGATCCTGTGTGGAAGCGTGTCTCTTTCCTTAAGTGTGAACGTTAAGCTCGGCTCTCTTGTTCCTGCCCCCTCCTCGCCACGCTCTTTGCCGGCCCTCCTGGCTTTCCTCCACCTCGCTGGCCCATCTGCTTCACTGGCTCTGCGTGTTCAGCGCCAGCTCTGGCCGACTCTCTCTGTGTCTCGCCCAGCCTGTTGGCTTTAAATGCCAGCTGGGTGTGGGCAACTCCGTGCTCCCGGCTCCAGGCTGCCTGTCCCTTTGCCTCCTTGGCGTCTCCATGCGACCACCTGATGGGTGTGTCAAACTGGACTTGTCTCTCCGTCCCCTCCCTCAGCTTTGCTCCTCCCCCAGTCTCTTCTTTCCCATCCTCCAACCTGCTCCTGGACGCCCACTGTCGCCGTCTTCAAAATTAACCCTAATCGGGGCTTCCCTGGTGGCGCAGTGGTTAAGAATCTGCCTGCCAACGCAGGGGACCACGGGTTTGAGCCCTGGTCGGGGAAGATCCCACACGCCACGCCATGGAGCAACTAAGCCTGCGAGCCACAACGACTGAGCCTGCGCTCTAGAGGCCGCGAGCCACAACGACTGAGCCCGCGTGCCACGGCTACTGAAGCCCATGCGCCTAGAGCCCGTGCTCCACAACAAGAGAAGCCACCGCAATGAGAAGCCCGCGCACCGCAACGAAGAGTAGCCCCCGCTCGCTGCAACTGGAGAAAGCCCGCGTGCAGCAACGAAGACCTGATGCAACCAAAAATAATTAATTAATTAATTTAAAAATGAAAAAAAAAAATTAACCCTAATCTGTTTCTTACCACATCCAGCGCTACCACCGTCCAAGGTACCATAATCCCTCAGTCGGATTATTTAAGCCCCCGCCTGTCTGGTCTCTCTGTGTCTGCTTTTGCCCCCTACAAGCTGTTCTCAACACAGCAGCCAGAGTGCGTCTTAAAACTGTGTTAGCCCTGACGCTTCTCTTTTCGGAGCCCGTTAACAGCTTCCTGTGTCACACCCACCAGGGTGCCTCGCTGGGCCCCACGTGGCATACCGCCTCCCTGATCTTCTCCCTGTGCGGCTCTGCTACAGCCGTGCTGGGCTCTTGCTCATCCTCACGTGTGCCAGGCGGACTCTTGCCCCTGAGCCTTTGCACTTGCTGATCCCCTTGCTCGGAAGCACTGGGAGCAGATACTCACAAGGCTCCCTCCCTCCACCTCCTGGTCTCTGCCCACGCGTTAGCTCCTCAGTGAGGCCTTCCCTGACTCCCCTGCTCAAAATACATCCTCCCTGCACCCACATCCCCTCTCCCCCTCTTCCCTGCTTTCCTCCATGGCACTGCTCACCCTGTGACATTCTGTGTATTTTGCTTTTCCCTTAGTTGTCTCTCTCCTCCCACAGAATGCAAATCTATGTGAGCAGAGGTTTTTGTCTGTTTGTTGTACCTACAGCAGTGCCTGGCACGTGACAGCCCACAAATGGTTGAAACAAACAAATGACTGTGTCGCGGGTTCCAGCATCCACGTTGGTGTTAACACTTGGTCGTGGTCATCTCACACTCTCTTAGGTGCCACCTTCAGTCCTGCCTTCTCTGATGAGAGGCTTAGGTCTTGCAGGGCCCCGCCCTGGGGCGCCGTGCTCTCTGCTCCTAGGGCTCACCTGCTCTCTGTTTTTGCCTTGTGCCAATAGTGATGCCACATCTTCTGGCTCGTGGTTGATGTTCCTTTCATTGGTTTGAGGAGTTATAAGTAGGCTTCTGGTTACCTGTGACTGGGATAAGTGAAGGTTATCCCTTAAATACAATTTCTTTTGGTTTATTTTATTCAGTGACAGTGACTCTGAGATTCACATTTTTGTGTGCACTACCTGCATTCATTTCCGGCTCTGTTTGGTTAGGTGGGTGTCCACTATGAACTGACGGAAGAAGAGAGGTTCTACCGGAACGCCCTAACACGGATGCCAGACGGCCCCGTTGCCCTGGAGGAGTCCTATTCTGCAGTCCTGGGCATCGTAACTGAAGTCGAGCAGTATGTCAAGGTGAGAAGCTAATTTCATTCAAATATGTTGTCTTGCACACTTAAGAGTATGAGGTTTAATGAATATGGAGCTAAAAGGTCTTGACTAGGTGTAATGTGAACGATGAGGTAATATTTGCTGTCTTAAAACAAGGAGTGAACAATAGGGCAAACCTTGTGGGATATTAGTCATTTTGGAGAACAGGAAACTATTCTCTTTTGATAGGAAAATTCTGAGGATTTGAAGTGAGAGTTTTCCTAAAGTCGACGAAAGAACATGAGACTTTTAACAGAATGTGAAAGTGTATGTTAACATTTTACAAAATGAAAAGTCAGACGCTGTAGAGTAACTCTGTTCTTCCTCACTTGCAGGTTTGGCTTCAGTATCAGTGTCTATGGGACATGCAAGCTGAGAACATCTATAACAGACTCGGGGAAGATCTCAACAAGTGGCAGGCTCTCTTGGTGCAGATAAGGAAGGCCCGAGGAACCTTTGACAATGCAGAGACCAAGAAAGAGTTTGGACCAGTAGTCATAGATTACGGCAAGGTGAGCTCTGCTGTCTCATTGAAAGGTGTCCAGGGAGCTGGGACAGCAACATCTGACTAAAATGAAGTTGAAGCGTTAACACTCCAGTGTGAAAGCCTTGCTGAACTACTGTCATGTGCTCCTTCCCCTGCAGGTCCAATCTAAGGTGAACCTGAAGTACGACTCTTGGCATAAGGAGGTCCTCAGCAAATTTGGGCAGATGCTCGGCTCAAACATGACAGAGTTCCACTCCCAGATCTCCAAGGTGAGGAGGCAGGATCCTGGCGGTGTGATGAACCCCCTGGTGCCCCTCAGCTCTCTGTTAAACGCTCTGCTCTCTCCGGACAGTCTCGCCAGGAGCTGGAGCAACACTCAGTGGACACGGCCAGCACCTCCGACGCTGTGACCTTCATCACCTACGTGCAGTCTCTGAAACGGAAGATCAAGCAGTTTGAAAAGCAAGTCGAGGTGAGCTCTGTCCCTCACTGTGTGTCAGGTGGGGTCTACAGCGCGTCTCTGTCGTGCCCCTGCCGTGCTTGTAAGGGTGCACAGATGATTCTTAGGCACTTCAGGGTTTGAGAACCACGGGCTCCTGTCTTTTAAAATCTTTTGCTGTAGTTGTGGACCTTCAAGTCCTCAAACTTGAATTACCTTCTCATAATTTGGAAGGAGGGTGTGACGCCCAGCTCTAGCACGCTTAGACCCTGCTCAGGGCCACCTGGTGCAGCCAGGAGCAGTCACGGGACTGGCCACGGCGCAGTCGGGAGGGGAGCACGTGTGTTCCATAGCCGCGGGGTGCCTTACCCGTTCGTGGGAATCTGACAGCAGTCTCTGCTGCCCTTGTGAAGGAAAGTGCTCAGTTTATTCTGTAACCCTCAAAGCTCTACCGCAATGGCCAGCGCTTGCTGGAAAAGCAAAGGTTCCAGTTCCCGCCTTCCTGGCTTTACATTGACAACATCGAGGGAGAGTGGGGGGCCTTCAACGACATCATGCGGCGGAAGGACTCTGCCATCCAGCAGCAGGTGGCGAACCTGCAGATGAAGATCGTCCAGGAGGACCGGGCTGTGGAGAGCCGCACCACCGACCTGCTGACCGACTGGGAGAAGACCAAGCCTGTCACGGTGAGTCTCGCCCCCGGCGCCTCAGCTTCTCCCGAGCTGGCAGCAGGTGACCTGGCGTCTCTGCTTTCAGACTTAAAAGGCCCTGCCATGGTTTAGCTTTCCAGAATGAAGACTTTTCCCTGTGATTAAAAGGAGCAGTACTTGCAGGTAGTGGATTTGAAAACACGAAAGCCGACTTAGACCTCCTCGTGTGACAGTCTCTTAAGTCAGGGAATTGTTTTAAAGACTAATGTTTTTCTGTTTGTAAGTTATCCTCTTACTTAGGCATAGTCAGAAGTTAGAATTTCCTTTCTCATGGACACAGGCCAAGCATCCCGCTGCCGCCACACTGCTATGTCTGTGCTGTGGGGGGCAGCCCTGAACTCTGACGTCATTGTCGCCGTCGTTAAGGCTTTCTGTACCGGGGCCTGCCACACCCTGGTCTCTGGGTTCATTCAAGTATTTATTGAGCACCGACTGTATTCTGGGCAGCAGAGATACAGCGGTGACCAGAAAGGGGCCCTGCCTGCATGGAGTTACGCTCTACTGGGGCACGGAGAGTCGAGAGTGAACGAGAAGAACATGTGTTTTAAGTCGGATGGTGATACGTGCCGCGGGAAAGGGGTGTTGGTGCTTTCCTGCTTTGCAGGGGGTTGACCTGTGGAGGCTGAGGGAGGGGCTGGCAAGCGTGCTGTAGCCGAGGGGGCATCCAGGCAGGGGGACGGCCAGTGTGGGGCTCAGGCACGTAGGTCACGGCCTGCCTGGCTCACTGGGTGGAATTCAAACTTAGACGTACACGTACGCATAGAAGGGGAAGGGTTTTGAAATGCTCTGAACGTCAGTCTGGTTTTGTAGTGAGGATGTAGGTTCTCCGCACCAGTCCTGGGGGCTGATTTGGCCGCCCCACGTCTACTGGGTTGGCCTCTGTCCTGCCCGCAGCCCTGTCTGTGCTGCTGGGCCGAAGGTCCTGCCTTGTGTTTCATTTTGGCTGAGGGGCCCCGGTGTTAAGCAGGCTTGTGCTTTTTGCTACCGCCAGTGCTTCCAGGCTGTGCAGGGGAGTGAGTGCTGATCATTAGACAAGAGTGTGATCACCTGAATTTGAATATCTTTTGTTGCCTCACCTTGCTAGTAACGTGTTATGGTGAAAACTTTGGTATTTTGTGTAGTCATTCTCAAAGGTCATCAGAATGGAAAGCAAGTGTGTAAACAGTGCTAAGGCTGAAGTAGTCTCTCCTCCAGTGAGAACAGTGCATTCCTTTTTATTCTTCTCTCGGTAACTGATAGACAGCTCTGCACTTCAGGGAGGGCGTGGCTGGCAGCCCCAAGCACCCTGTCCCCTCGGTCAGGAGTGTCCTGGCTCTTCTCTTTCGTCTCCCACGGCACTTCGTGAGGGGGTGGCTGAGTCGAGAGGTGCTCCACCTTTCCTGTGTCAAGTCTGGAGGTAAAAGTTCATCCAGTAATGGGCGTGCATCCTCAGTGTACAGCTTTTGAATGTTTACGTACGTAGACGTGTTCAAGGAATCACAAATTCTAGAAGCCCAGCAGGCCCCTTCCACCATTTCAGAGCCAGAGCTTGTCGGTCTTGAGCCGCGGCTCTGATCCTCTGGCCTTGACTGCTTCAGGGCAATCTTCGCCCAGAGGAGGCGCTTCAGGCTCTCACCATATATGAAGGAAAGTTCGGCAGGCTGAAGGACGACAGGGAGAAGTGTGCAAAGGCCAAGGAGGCGCTGGAATTGACAGATGCGGGACTTCTCGGTGGCAGTGAAGAGCGCGTCCAGGTACGAACCGCTGCAGCGGGCAGGTGGGGCCGGGCCCTCGTGCTCACGCTGCCTCTGGCCCTCAGTGTCTCAAGAGCCCTAGGGTGGTTCTGCTTCCAAGTTCAACTGCTTTACTATGCTTCATCGCAGGTGGCCTTAGAGGAGCTACAGGACCTCAAAGGCGTTTGGTCAGAACTTTCTAAGGTCTGGGAGCAGATTGATCAGATGAAGGAGCAACCGTGGGTTTCAGTACAGCCTCGAAAGGTATATGTAGTTAAAAATAGATGTTATGTATACCTTCACGTATTGAAAGTTGTAGACTTTACTTGGAAACTTAGCAAGCAAGGAACTGTATCGTGAGTTCACAAAATGTCACTTAATGGTCGTTTACATTATTCATCCAGATTAATGTAAAATTTCTTCTAAAGCCATTTAAAAAATATTTCGTCGTTTAAAGGAATGTTGGCAAACTAAGTACCATCTTGTGTTCCTCTTGACAGCTTCGGCAAAATTTAGATGGCCTCTTGAACCAGCTGAAAAACTTCCCTGCACGATTACGGCAGTACGCGTCCTATGAGTTTGTCCAGAGGCTTCTGAAAGGTTACCTCAAGGTCGGTGACTCAGAGCTGCGGTCACAGATGTCCGCTAGAAACACGCTGCACGGGTAACATGGCTCCCTCTCTCCACAGATAAACATGCTGGTGATTGAACTGAAATCCGAAGCACTTAAAGATCGCCACTGGAAACAGCTGATGAAACGGCTTCATGTAAACTGGGTTGTTTCTGAGCTGACCCTCGGACAGATCTGGGACGTTGACTTGCAGAAAAATGAAGCGGTTGTCAAGGATGTGCTGCTTGTAGCACAGGGGGAGATGGCTTTGGAGGAATTTTTGAAGCAGGTAAGTAATAGGCGGATGGGCATTCCATATCTTGTTTCAGGCTGTGACATAGACTGACGTAGATTTGAGCCTCCTATGTGTGTGGTCCCTTTCGTCTCCATTACACTCGGTCACTTGTGTGGCTGGCGAACACCCACATGTTGATGACGTGCCTCTTTCGGTTTCAATTCAGATAAGAGAAGTGTGGAATACTTACGAATTAGACTTGGTTAACTATCAGAACAAGTGTCGCCTGATCCGAGGCTGGGATGACCTCTTCAACAAGGTCAAAGAGCACATCAACAGTGTGTCCGCCATGAAGCTCTCTCCGTATTATAAGGTACCACTGTGGGGAGGTGTCCCTCCCGCACATCCACTGTTTTACCTTCAGACTTACAGTCAGGGCCTTCCCTGGTGGTCCAGTGATTAAGACTCCGCACTTCCACTGCAGGGGGCACAGGTTCGATCTCTGTAAGGGAACCTAAGATTCAGCGTGCTGTGCGGCCAAAATAAATAGATTTTTTTTTTTTTTAATAATTAAAAAATAAAAATGGCCAGACTCACAGTTACCAGGTGCCTGGGAGAAAATGTGAGTCACGTGACTTGACAGGCTCTTTATCTGCATATTGGGGTAAGTTCTGGTGTATCCGAGAGTGGAGAGTTTAGCAGTTGAGTTCTGCCTTCCATCCACCCGCTAGGTGTTTGAAGAGGATGCCCTGAGCTGGGAAGACAAACTGAACCGGATCATGGCTCTCTTCGACGTGTGGATCGATGTGCAGAGGCGCTGGGTCTACCTGGAGGGCATCTTCACGGGCAGCGCAGACATCAAACACCTGCTGCCAGTGGAAACCCAGCGGTTCCAGAGGTACAGCCTGGAGCCAGGACGGAGGGCTGAAGGGTAGGCTTGGCTGGTAACCGCCCTGTGCACGAGGGCTGACGTTAACCTCACTTTTAATTTGATTTGCAGTATCAGCACGGAGTTCTTGGCGCTCATGAAAAAAGTGTCCAAGTCTCCCCTGGTCATGGATGTTCTGAATATCCAGGGGGTACAGAGGTCTCTGGAGAGATTAGCAGACCTGCTAGGAAAGATCCAGAAAGCCCTGGGAGAGTACCTGGAAAGAGAGCGTTCATCCTTCCCCAGGTGAGAGGGTGGTTTTCACGGGGACTGAAGGGAAGGTCAGCTCCGGCGCCTCCTTCCCGCCCCTCCCTCCCTCCTGGCCTGTGTGTTGGTCACTCTGACGTCAAGGGTTTTATTACCAATAACCGATTTAGTGAATACCGTTTCTCCTTCATCCATTGATTCCTAATTATAACAAATAATCCTTAATTTTCTACCATGGGTTCATTTACTAAGCTTCATTTAAACTATTATTCTCCCTCCCAGGAAGCTAGCATCTCTTAAAAATTTAGCTGTGATTCTTTTTTTTTGTTCTTTGTTTTTTTGTTTTTGGCCGCACTGTGTGGCGTGCAGAACTTCCCTGACCAGGGATCGGACCCGTGCCCCCTGTGGTGTAAGCACGGAGTCTTAACCGCTGGACCACCAGGGAAGTTGTATTTTATTTTCTAGGTGGCATTCGTTTCTTTCTGAATAGTTTACTTAGTATAAACAGAGCAGGTTTTTTAAAAATTCATAAGGTGAGGTGAATTATATGAACTCCGTTGAATTTCTTTTCAGGATCTTGTTAGGTGAGTGTATATCTTTTGCTGAGGGCTGGAAGAAATTTGGTTGTGATCTGAATTCAGGCTGGAGATGGTCCACCACCATCCATATCCACTTTCCTTTCCTCTGCAATTTGAAGTTTTGCCTTGATTCCCCGTATTTTTGTGTATGTCATGTTTTAGCAACTTAAATGCTATTTTAATTTTAGGTTTTATTTTGTGGGTGATGAAGATTTGCTTGAAATCATTGGCAACAGTAAGAATGTAGCTAAGTTACAGAAACATTTCAAGAAAATGTTTGCTGGTGTTTCCAGCATCATCCTAAATGAAGATAACTCTGTCGTCCTGGGCATTTCATCCCGTGAAGGAGAGGAGGTAGTTACATTTATTGATTGTAACTTAGAAAACTTCACTCCCATCTTTGTGCACTTTAATTCTTAGAGTTTCTTTATTTCAGGTTATGTTTAAAACTCCCGTGTCAATTACGGAACATCCCAAAATCAACGAGTGGCTCACCCTAGTAGAGAAAGAGATGAGAGTCACGCTGGCCAAACTCCTTGCTGAGTCTGTTACAGAAGTTGAGATTTTTGGTAAAGCAACTTCAATTGACCCAAATACCTACATCACCTGGATTGACAAATACCAGGTACTGTCCAGTAGAAGGGAGACAGTCTGAAGGTGAGGGCACTGGCTGATCTTTAAAACCATCCTTTTGGGTCTTGTGTGCCATGTCTCGCAGGCGCAGCTCGTGGTCCTGTCAGCCCAGATTGCCTGGTCTGAGAACGTGGAGACGGCGCTGAGCAGCATCGGCGGGAGCGGCGACACAGCCCCCCTGCACTCCGTGCTCAGCAATGTGGAGGTCACCCTCAACGTGCTGGCCGACTCGGTCCTCATGGAGCAGCCCCCGCTCCGGAGACGCAAGCTGGAGCACTTGGTTAGTCCCGTTCCTCCCAGTCAGGTTCCTGGGCCTTCGCCTCGGATAGTTGAAAGAACTCACGCTTGAAAAAGATCCTAATTGGTGTCAGGGAGAAAAACAAGTGGATGGCCTGTTGACAAACGCTGGGGTGTGTACTTGGCTCTCTGGTACTGTTGAAAGGCAATCTTGGGGGACAGGAGTTAACACACACGACCTCCTGACACAAAGGGGTGACACTTGTCCCTCTGGGTCTTTCACACTCTCGCCCTCTCCTTCCCAAAGAATGTGTCCTGTGGCGGACCAGAGCCCAAGTTGCTTGCCGCTGCTGGGCTTTGCACCCCCGTGTGCAGCAGGTGGACTGTTAGGGTAGAGACAGCTCTTCTCCCGTCATGTTTTATGCTAGTTGCAACTAGCAGAGTTGTTGTTTGTTGTTTCTTTGTTTTTGCTGCCGCTCTTGGTTCTGTGTCATTCCATTGTGAGAATAACAGTTTTATTGATTTTAAAAGTGAACAACAGTTCTGTTGTTTTTAAAAGTGAATGTTTACACTGTAACTGGACCTAGAATCTCAATTTAAAAGTCTACTAAATAACCCCCACGCCCTGAGGATACGCTTATGTACTTTAGCTTGCATACTTTAGTTCATGAAATGTGCTTTCTGATCAGCTCTTTAAAGTGGCTCTTTCTTCAGGTTACAGAGTTGGTTCACCAGAGAGATGTCACCAGGTCCTTGATGAAGAGCAGGGTCGACAGCGCCAAATCTTTTGAGTGGCTCAGCCAGATGCGATTTTACTTTGACCCTAAGCAAACTGATGTGTTGCAGCAATTGTCGATTCAAATGGCAAATGCCAAGTTTAACTATGGATTTGAGTACCTGGGTGTCCAGGACAAGCTGGTCCAGACCCCCCTCACCGACCGCTGCTACTTGACGATGACACAGGCCTTGGAGGCCAGGTTGGGCGGGTCCCCCTTCGGTGAGTCCCTCCCCACACCTGGACAGGTGGAGTCAGTAGGAAACGTACTTTTCCAAGATTAAGCAAGTGATCTAAATGTATTTCTTAACTGCATGGCTGGTACCTTCTAAAACTTTAAATCCGCTGGGGGTTATCACATTTATAGTTGACCCTTGAACAACACTGGTTTGAACTGTGTGATTCCACTTAGACACAGTTTTTTTTAATAGATAGGCAGTCGGCCCTTCATGTTCACCAGTTTCACATCCTCAGATTGAACCAGCCATGGATTAAAGTTTCCATCCGAGGTTGGTTGAATCCATGGATGCAGAACCTGTGGATACAGAGGGCCGACTATTGGACTCGAGGGTCCATGGATTTGGGTAGACACAGGGGTCCTGGACCAGTCCGCATGGAGACCGAGGGATGACTGTACTTTGGTTTTTTAAAATGACTTGCTTTTTACGGTTCTTAAAACTAAAGGTTGTGTTCTCATTTGAGTTCTCAATTCCTTTTCTTCAAATACTAGGGCCTGCTGGGACTGGGAAGACTGAGTCTGTCAAAGCTCTCGGCCATCAGCTTGGACGCTTTGTTTTAGTTTTCAACTGTGATGAAACCTTTGATTTCCAGGTGAGAAGCTCTGTGGGAACCACCTAGAGTTAAGGGCCTGAGAGGGCTGGGTGGGGAATAGCAGGCGGCACCTCTCAGAGCTGTGTTAGCCTTACAGCACAGCATGGTCCTTTGGCAGTGGGGTTACTTGAGCTGTTTGAGGTTCCCAGCACGTGCTTGACACCGACTTGAGCTTCACGTCTTCAAATTCTTCATACTCCTCAGTGTAACATATCTTTCTGGTGTCTATGTCTGGGAATAAACAAATATCATGGGAAAGGTTTTTTTTTTTTTTTTTTTTTGGCGATACACGGACCTCTCACTGCCGTGGCCTCTCCCGTTGCGGAGCACAGGCTCCGGACGTGCAGGTTCAGCGGCCACGGCTCACGGGCCCAGCTGCTCCGTGGCATGTGGGATCTTCCCGGACCGGGGCACAAACCCATGTCCCCTGCATCGGCAGGCGAACTCGCAACCACTGCGCCACCAGGGAAGCCCAATGGGAAAGGTTTTTTAAACAATGTGTTAACTTTGTCATTGGGATTTTATTGGCACAGGAGGAAAAATGATACGTTACTTCTGTACCACTGTTTATGAGGCACTTGACCTGTGGGGCTGGGCTCCTTGCCTCACGTGTGAAGCAAACCCCTCCCACCCACACACACACACACCCCCACCCACACACACACACACACCCCACCCACACACACCCCCACCACCCTGGGAGGAAGGCCATATTGTTCCCATTTCAAAGATGAGCAGACAAGGGTTTCAAGATGTGATTTGCCCAGGGTGGGACCAGTCATCCAAGCCGGAATTGGAGTCCCGTACAGCCAGCACCATGGCCATGGTTTTAGCTCCCTTCCCTTCTTCTCGTTTCAGGCGATGGGACGGATCTTTGTGGGGCTTTGCCAGGTGGGCGCGTGGGGCTGTTTTGACGAGTTCAACCGCCTGGAGGAGCGGATGCTGTCGGCCGTGTCCCAGCAGGTGCAGTGCATCCAGGAGGCGCTGCGCGAGCACTCCAGCCCCAGCTACGATAAGAGTGAGACCGCTTCTCCTTACAGTTGCCTGGAGGGCGCAGAGGGGCCCGCCTCTTTGATTAGAAATAAGCGAGACTTTAACGTAGCTCGTAGCTCCAGGACGCGCTGCTGCAGGCGGGGCAGTGTGTCCTGAGTGAAGACAGGCGGTAGGGCCCAGGGTAACGCTGCACCCCTCGTCCCAGAGCAGCCCCGTGGAGCCGTCAGTCCTTCACCTGTAGCAGAGTCCCCATGCTCCCTCCCCCGGCGTCTGCACACAACACAGATTTGAGCCGCGCTGGGCCCCCCACATCCCCCTCCTCCTCCCTGCATCCCACAGAGCCAGGCCTCCTGGCCAGAGTGTTGGGAACGAGCCCCCATCACGGTGGGAGTGCCTGCTCGGAGGGCCCTGGGGGCTTGTTGCACACAGGGCCTGGGCTAGTGAGCTGGAAGACGTAAATACATACATCCACGTTGGAGAGTTTACCTTTTAAAGTTCCCTTATTTTCCATAATAACGGTAACTCATCTTACCAGACCTCCT
Organism: Platanista minor; assembly: GCA_004363435.1. Lineage (NCBI taxonomy): Eukaryota > Metazoa > Chordata > Mammalia > Artiodactyla > Platanistidae > Platanista > Platanista minor. Next base: position 1,381 of record RJWK010049973.1, on the reverse strand, counting down.
AAATAAAACAAAAGGAGTGTCAAAGTAATCAGTACCTGTGTACTCCATGTTCCATGTTCTCCTATGGAGGAAGTCTGATCCCTAAGTAGTCCAGGGATGGGGGGCAGGGGAACTGTTTATTTTGTGTTTTCCTTTGGTGACCCTGGGAGAGGGTCATCCTCGTGACCTCAGCCGGTCAGTTTTGTCACAACATGGATTGGTTTTTATTTCTGCAACTATTGTTGGGCTGCGTTTCTATTCTTGCGTTGACCTTGTGTAATGCACAAATAGTGGGCTTCCTGCCTCTGGTGACTTGATCCGTTAACACATTCGGACGGCTTTTGTGTGGGTGAGGTGAGTGAAGATGGGCCTGCCTGGGCCGGTGGGCGTCGTGCCTGGTGAGAGCCTCCAGCTCCCATGGAGTCCTGGGCCGGCAGGGAGATGGGTGCTTGCTCTGCAGTTTTAGAGAGATTTTGGAGTGGTTTTTTGACTATCACGAGTCTTAACACCGTCATCCAATTTTCAGCCTCTGCCCCCATTACTTGTGAGCTGCTGAACAAACAAGTCAAGGTGAGCCCAGACATGGCCATCTTCATCACCATGAACCCCGGCTATGCGGGCCGGTCGAACCTTCCAGATAACTTGAAGAAGCTGTTCCGGAGCTTGGCCATGACCAAGCCCGACCGGCAGCTCATCGCCCAGGTCATGCTGTACTCACAGGGCTTCCGCACCGCCGAGGTCCTTGCCAACAAGATCGTCCCGTTCTTCAAGTGAGTCACTTAGAGTTATTCCGAATTGTGTTTCTAGCATGTGTCAAGTGTGCCGTTAAAAGTTTACCTGTGTAGTTACGACACTACCTTCCACGTATCCGTCTCTTATTTCTTGATGTTTAATGCTCTTGGCGCTCAAAATGTACTGTTTTTTTTAAGAAAACCCCTTTTCTCTTTTAGACTGTGTGATGAGCAGCTCTCTTCTCAAAGCCACTACGACTTTGGTCTCCGAGCCTTGAAGAGTGTGCTGGTGAGCGCCGGAAACGTGAAGCGGGAGAGGATCCAGAAGATCAAGAGGGAGAAGGCGGAGCGTGGCGAGGCAGTGGACGAAGGAGAAATCGCAGAGAATCTCCCTGAGCAAGAGGTGGGCGAGGCACCCCTCACCGCTCAGACCCAGACTCTGCTTGTATTTCCCTTTGCCACCCTGAAGTCATGCCTTGAGGGCTCTCACTGTGGCTCATGTGCCCCGGGGTGAACAGAGGGGACCCGCATTTGACGGGAAGCCTGGGGGTGGGGGCAGGGCGCTGGGCCTCACTGCTTGTTCACGGGACAGCTGTGCCGTGGGTCCTCCAGGGACAGGGCAGTAAACGTGCAGTCGGCACCCCCCCTCCCCCGCAACCCCCGCAGAGCTC